>RJWH01000026.1:2224780-2325150 GCA_004363575.1 Solenodon paradoxus
GAGAGGGAGAGAGAGGGAGAGAGAGGGAGGGAGAGGGAGAGAGAGGGAGGTAGAGGGAGGGAGAGAGAGAGAGAGAAGGAAACTGGTCATAGTAAACCACATACACTGTTAAAATCCTTCAGTCCTCCATGAGAACAGTAGTCCCTGCAGGGGTTAGCAAATTTGCCTTGGGTCCTGGGAGGTGGAAGTTCTAGGAAATACCAAGCAAAGTTGTTTTAGCAGTAGGGTGGCAGAATCAGCTCTTAAAAAAAAACAAAAAAACAACATAATATAATAACTTTATCTTTATTTATTTTGATTACAAATCATACACATTTTAAGAAACTGAACTCATTTCTCAGTCTATGGGTATTACACACCACATCCACCATAACAGTTCTAATCATCTACTACCACCTTTCTCCCTCTGTCCTCCCCTCCCTGATCCCACCATACTGGAACCATCATCTTGTGTTCTATGGAGTTTAACCATTTATTTGTTTCATTTCACTATATTACACATATGAGGGAAACCATCCTATATTTCTTTTTTTCCTGAATTATTTCACTTAATAGACATCAGATAAAAGCTTAATCTCCAAGATATATGAAGAGCTCATCCATCTCAAAAAAAGATAAACAGCCCATTTGGAATATGGCAGAAGAGCTGAATAGATACTTTCAAAGAAGACACACAGATAGCCTACAGACATATGAAAAAATGCTCCACATTACTCATCACGAGAGAAATGAAAATAAGAACCACACTGAGAATGGCCTATATTAAAATGTCTAGAAAAAACAAGTGTTGGAGGTTTTGTGAAGAAAAAGGAACTCTCCTTTACTGTTGGTGGGAATGCAAATTAGTTCAACCTCTCTGGGAAACTGTGGAGATTCCTCAACAAACAAACAAACAAAAAATGGAACTACCATTTTATCCTAAGCATATACCCCAAATTTCTAATCAGAAATAATATCTGCATTCACAGCAGCACAATTCACTATAGACATGGAAACAACCTAAATGCCCATCAACAGATGACTGAATAAACAAAGTATATAGACTCAATGCAATTCTATGCAGCTCCAAAAAAAAAAAAAAAAAAAAAAAAAAAGGAAATTATGCCCTTTAAAACAATCTGAATGGAACTACAGGGGATCATGTTAAGCAAAATAATCTTATCTTTCAATAGTCTCTCCAATGATGTTCCCCGAGAGAGGTGGAATGGAATGATCTTTGCTGAGAATCATTTAGCTCTCTTTTGCAAACATTCATCTCAGGCAAAATGGAGAAACACAACTGTGAGTACAAACAGCCCAGCACAAGTGTGCTAATGAAGGAGAGGGGATGTATTTCACCCCGGCATCTTCCTGCATGGGGTATCCAGTGCCTGCAATATGCAGGGACATTTTGTTTCACAAGGAAGCTATTCCCCTTTCCACCCCATGGTGAGGTTTTTGGTCAGTGGATGAAAGTCAGTTTTCAGGTGTGGGGCACCCAGTGAGAGGCAAGCCCTTCAGTTGCAGGGATATTCTCTGCATCACTGGTCTCTTTCTATAGACCCAGGGTCTCTGGGTAGGGCAGCAAGGCTGACACAGGCCAGCTTCTACTGTTTCTGGATATATGTCTTTTCTCTTTGTGGAAGTGCAACTCCCTGCTCCTTTTCAAAGACTGTAGTTGATAACTGGCATAGTGTTGTTGTGTCTGTGGGAAAGACGTAAATTTAAGTTCTGAATAGTCTGCTATCTTGGCTCTGGAGACTTCTCTGTACTTTATACTGTAGTGAGGCGTCTACGCCATTCAGAATGGTTGGAACTTTCGAGCCAACCCCATGTTGAATTATGAGTTTCGAGACTTGAGTCTTGGAGTCAGGGCAGGTAATGATGGATTTCCTCCAGAGTCACAGGCATGAATAGCAAGGTACAAGGATAGAGAATCAGGAAGTATGGGCCCAGATCAAGCAGGCCACAGTCCCAACTGAGGCTAATGGTGTGATGGAGCTGGGTGACCTCTGGTTCCCCAGGGACTGATCTTGACAAAACATACTTGCCCTGCAAAAGTCTCTCAGTCCTCTAGCTTGGCAGAAGCCCCAGCTTACCATAGGCTCAGGGACCAGGGATGGGAGGTCTACCAAGTGGAATGCAGACATGCAAAGCTGTTTAGCAGCAGCCCCAGAGGAGTGCTCAAAGCTGCAATTTAGCTGGAGCCTCTAATATCCTCCCTGAGAAACAGCTCACTTATCTGTATAGAGGTTGCTGATCTGACTGTTGGCAGTCAGAACCAAATAACTTGAGAACCCTAACTGAGAAAACAAATTAATGGGCACCAAAAGTGTGCTGTTAGCAAAGAGGTAAGGCATTTTGCCCCCACAGTCTTGCTGCAATATGGTGGCTCTCAGTGTCAGCACCAAACAGACACAAGAGTGCCTGGAGAGGAGGCCCAGCAGAGTCCCAATTCGCAGGGAGAATTCCTCTAAGAAAGGAATAGCTTATCCTGAATATATTGTAAGAAAGTGTGGTCTTCTGAAAGATGATCCAATTAAACAACCTAATTTTAATAATATAAATAAATAAATTTTATTTTATTTCAAAAAGGTTGACTTCATTTTTCTCACTTGGGACACTGATAACAAAAACATATATTTTAAAATAGGTTTAATTTACAACAGAAATTTTACAAAATTTGTCAAATTGTTTTTGCTATTTGGAGAAAAGTCAATTACTTCTATTCTACATCTTCTATTACATCCTTGACTGAGAATTTCAGAGTGAAAAAACCTTAAAATCTATAAATCTGGTTTGAGGTTTTGGTTTCCTTGTGTCCTAATAGGATATTTCTATTTTCTTTCATCTGGGAAGAAGCATACTAAAAAAGCTTCCAACTATATACCTGGGACAAACAAGAACGACTTGTTGGTCAAACTGGAAGCATCACAATAAGCTCAGTCTTAATGATTCAAACACCATAGCAAATCATGTTGAATTAATTTACCCTGCTCTCTCTCCCTTTTATTGTTAATTGACATACTGATTTGGGAAATAAAAGAATGCCAAAACTTAAAAAAAAATTGGCTCTAGCAAAACAGGTAGTCTACTGCACCCATGATAACTCCGATTAACTGACACCTTTAAATACTGTCTCTTCTCTACTGTTGGTAAACATAGCTATTTCCGTTGATGACTTCATTTTTTCTCTTGGTATGATTCCTAATAAAGACTTTCCAGTCAAGAGAATTATTAGTCCAGGTCACCTCAAGAGGATCTTTGCTGAGCCATCTTCTGGTAGTTGGAAGCAATTCGCCATGACTGAGCTATGACCTCTACCCAGGGACTTTCGGAGAAGTAGTGTCAGCAGCCCCCACCTTAAGACTCTCAGAAACTGTCTTACTTGGTCCCACCATAAAAGGGAGAACAAGGGCTTGGCAGACATACTGGGGACTAGCTGACTCCACCACAAGACTGTTCTGCATCAGGATCTGACTTCTCAGTAATCAAACATTTTTTGCCATTAACATTTACACGCACCAACTTGAGGTATTAAGAATCTTTGCCTCTGAGCTGAGGCGGGCTGAAGTCTTATTTCACTTCCCACCCAGTAGGTCCCATAAAACTTTTGCCTGTGTCTGTTTCTCTCTGTGCCTTCCTCCAAGTCCTCGCCTGCTCACCTTACCTGACAGAAGTTACAACTGGGCACTGCTTTTTAAAGTGGTTTATTCAGTGCGATGGCAAACTATCTTGGGTTATTTGGAACTGGTGTGTGTGGGGGTCTCCCTAAGTACGGAAATTTCAATGTTAAAACTGAGAAATCCAGGCAGACCGGGATCAGTTTGTTCTCCTGGAAGCTTAAGATTCTTTAGAGCACCAAGCAGCACCAGCAGCACAAGTTATGTGTCATTGTCCCTCAACACACTTTTGCTTACTCTGGGGCTGTAAGTCTCAGTGGACCTGCCTTTGACTCAACAGGACCCACAGCACCTGTAGCAGACTGCTTTGAAAAATGCAAATTCTAGTGTTTTAGTTCAGATCAACCCCCAAATCGCAGCAGATGAGCCTGGAACATTTCTAGTAAGAACATTATGGTGAGATCTTGACTCTCTTTCCTTATGGAATCCAATTTTAGTTACCAAGAGACTGTCCTTTCTTCTATCCTTTGGATCAAGTTTAGGCAATATTAGAGTTTGACAAAAGCTTCTTACTAAATGCCTTTCATATTATTTATGAAATATAGGTACTTATGCTAATGAAGTCCCACATTATAAATACACAGCGAGGGTTTGCCAAACTCCTCCCACATGCAGGAATGTTTAGTATAAAATGGCTTTCCAAACATTTTGTCTCAGGGTCCCCCACCTCTACTTCTCTCCAAGGGTAATCATAGAATTTCTTTTCTTTTCTTTTTTAGTTACAGTCAGGAATGAAGTGCAGGCAGGCAGGAAGAGAGAGAGGAAGAAACATTTATTCATTTTTAACTTATGCTGTCCTCCTCAACCCATATCTTGAGCCTGGGTCCTGAGGATGTATGTGAACTTCTCCCAGTGACTGTATCTGCTAGGCCACCAGACTGCACCAACCATAGAATTTCTAAGCCGCTCGGACCCTCTTTCTCTTGCATATTCCATTATACTCACTGTTAAATTTCACTTTACTGCATTCATATTTACACCACTATCAAATTCATTGAGGAAACAACTGCATGCTTTTTCAACTCCTGGTTATTTCTTTGTTACTTCTCCCTCATAGTCATTACCCAATGAGAGTTCCCTCTTTCCCTGGAATCTCAGCATAGTGTCATGGTCCTTCTCACCCTGTGTCACGCATAGTCTGTACAATTCTGCTGAGACACAGAAGAACTCCTTTACCTTCTTCACTGCTTTTAAGCCAGTTAGTAGGTTTCTCTATAATGGCAGAAAGAAGGTAGTGTTAACCATTACCTCTGTCTCAAGTTTTCAACTTCTTCCCATAATTGTCAGGTATTAGCACGATATTCTCTGTGCTGGACAGCAGGCACTTCCCAATTTATTTTCATTGCTTTATTTTAAGAAAAGCATTTGGTATGTGAAAAATCTGTAGTGGTCATAGTTCATCTATCCACTAGATGGCACTCCTAGGTTAGTTTTATTTTCAGTTTCCATTCAAGCAGGGGATTGTTTTTAACGCTGAGGTGAGAACAGAGAACTATGATTTAAGTTTTATAATTTGCTTGCTGATTATACGAAATAAAATAATTTATGTGTTCTTCAATAATTGTGATATACTGAGGGCCACATTATAACCAGGGCCAAGAGTCATAAGCAGGAGAATCCTTCCATTGCATTCCCCAGCTATTTGTGACTGTAAACCAGAGTTCATAATGAGCAAGGTCTCTTTCCATAAAGAAGAAGCTTGGGACTTACGGTATCTATCACTGTGACAACTTTATTTCTACCAGTATTTTCTCTTCTCTTTCAATTCCTAATTAAACAGCACAGCTACCTCCCACACCTTTTCTCTAGATCTGGCCCTCTTTCTCAACGCTCTCTGTTTACTCAAATTAAGTTTCAATAATGATTCTGGGTATATTTTATTATTGCTTTCCTTAACTACTTAAAAGAAATAGATAATATTTCCAGGAGAAACTATGACCAGGATTTTGAAGAAAGATGATTTTAATTTAAATGCCCACCCCAAGTGAGTACAATGACATTCTAGTATCAGCACGTATGGGGAAGAGAAACAGAAGCCTAAAACAAACCACGAATCAAAGTAGAATTCAAAGTATTAAAATATAAGAGGATCTTAAGCTGGATGCTCTTATTTTTAAAGTATAATTTTTTTAATGTATAGATTTTAAACATAGACCTTCTATATATATTGAGGCAAATCTTCAATTTTATTCAGTTTTATTTAGACACCCTTGAGATTAGGAGCATAATGATGGCATGAAGTGAAAGATAGTCCCCTCCCCGGCAAGATGTTCACAACAGACCTTCCTAGAATGTGTCACTTTAAATTGTTAATTATTTTGAACTGAGATCTGCTGAGACCTTAAACACTCATTAGAAATTTTCTCACTCCTTTAACCATCTATAAGGTAAAAATTGTGTCTTTACTCAGAATTTTAGTATTGTTTTTCAGAAATCAACTTTCAGGGAGACCTATCTATATAGTAGTATAAACACCTAATTATAGAGCATCTGGTCTTCCTCAGATGAGTTATCCCCTCATCTATGAGTCCCCTATCTCTCTTCTTAAGCCCTAGGCCCCTATCATATTCAGGCTCATAATATGTATCTTGATTTTGCCCCCCACTGGCTTTGGAATCCATATCTATGTAGAATTCCCATATGAATGCAATTAAATTTTTTTCTCCAATGAATCTGTCTGATGTTAATTTGATTATTGTAACTGCTGAGAAGAACCCAGAGGGATAAGGGAAATTTCCCCTCCTCTCCAGCAGAGGACTTTCTAGATTTGTTTAATTGAATAAGTTTTTCCATTTTGCTCTATTCTTTGAATTATACATTTGATAAATGTTTCCATATGTAAATACCCAGGAATAAATACACTAGAGAACTTAACAAAATAGTTAGATATCTGCACCTAGATAAAAAAAAACCCATCATAACAGAACAGTTAAAAATGTAAATACACATATTTTGTTTGGCCCACTAAAACATTATACTGATGCTAATAGTATTGATTAATGTCATGATTTTCTAAAATAGTGAACAAGGTTTAATAAAGCTCCAGAAAAAATTAAAAGTGTATTTTTTCCTTATAATGCAGAACTGGCATTCCTAGAAAAATCAAAATGCATCAAAATATACATTTATTCTTTTTTATTTGAAAATAGACTTGAGTTCCATAGCCTCAAAAGGAATAAAGATATTTGAGAATACCTCTTATAGCATTTAGCTATCTGCTTAGATTTCACAATTTAAAATTGACAGATAGCTAAAAAGTATTTTAAAGAAATAGAAAAATAAAATCTTGTGATATAAAAATAAGTATATTGACAAAAATGCAAATTGTGTGTACTAGAAATGTAAACGTCATTAATTATTGAACAATTTCTTATATTCCTACTTTAGGTGAGCCTCTGTAGTAAATGGAGATGTTCTGGGAAGATGAATTAAGGTTGATGAATGATAAATAAGGTTACAATACCTGCTTTCAGGAGGTAACATCCAATGCCAAGTGTACTTTGTTTAGAAAAAATGAAATGATGAATTTTTATATGTAATTTACTCAGAAAGCCATATTTTCCCCTTCTTTTCCAGTTTTGCTTTAGCATTATATGCCATTCATATGAGGATTAAGTAAAAAGGTCTCTAGCTATTATAACATAATAAAAAGTGATAATAAGAAACTTAGAGAAATAAAAATACTTTAAGGTGGTTTATATAACCGCCTTTTTTTCAGAACTAGAAAGCAAAATTGTCAAGTAATTTGTCATGTGCAGTGATCTTCAAGATGAATTTAGCTCACCAGTCTGCCAATTTCTTATGGATCACAGGACAAAATAGTTCCTATTTAAATTATAAGAAAGATTGAAAGACTGTCAAGCATCTTTTTGGAGAACCCTGTTTTAAAATGTTAGACGATCACACTGTGCTGACTTAAAATGAATGAATTGTGAATCATTTTGGTTGAGCTTTACTCTGATGCTTGAAACTAATGATTTACTTCAGTGATAGTGCTAGAAACGTAAGGTCTTCAAATAAAAATTATAAATCATTATTCATCTCAGAATTCACAGTAGGTTCTCTTTCATTCTCACTACCAAACCAGAACAGAAATTTCGATGTGACATGGTTCCTGACAGATTTGAAAATTTTAGCTGACTAGCTTTTAAGTGGAAAATTTAATTTTACCCTTCACTTGAATTCTGAAAGAGTTTTTATATTGAAAAACACATGGGAGCTAAGTTTGAAATATATTAAAAATCATAGCTTTGGTCTCACTGAACTTTTTATAAGTATTTATTTTATTCCTTAATTTCAACAAAAACAATAATTTAAGAAATACCTAAGACATAAAATTGAAATTGATTGTTTCTAAAAGCTGTTAGAAGTTCAAATGAAAATGGTCTACAATATATACTTGTTTCTAGAAAAGTTTCAAGAGCCTCTGCAAAGATACCTCTTATTATACATCCCTAAAATATCGTGTCAGGTTTCTGTGGTATACTAATGTTTCAACTAGATAAACATTTGTTGAAGTTTTATTACATAAGACAGGGGACAAGGCAATGGATTCCCAAAAATGACTGTGATATAGTACATATTGCAATTTGGTCTGAGTATATTGGATTTAATAAGAATGATAGATCTGTCTCATGCAACAAAATTAAATAAGGACTTCCTCTCTTTGTAGATCAAGTGTACTTTGTAGATCAAGTGTACAATCTTCTCTGAAAAGAAGAGGTGAAAATTTGGCAGCTCTTATATTAACTTTTAGTTAGATCTAGCTATTGGCATAATGAAAGAAAAAGTTTATTTTAATTTTTTTCTCATTTTTGTTACATGCTGCTGTTTACAGATATGACTACTTGTCTACATCGATTTTCTAGAAAAGTCGCTTAAATGACAGGTTTCCCACAGTGGAGCTAGAGACCCTGGGCATCACCGATGGTATAACCATTGATTTTCAACCCCAACGACATATTAAAATCTTCTGGAATGTTTTAAAATATGCTAAAGCCTTGAACTCACTCCAGATTAAGTAAATTAAAATTTCTGGAAGTAGAGTTAGGGAATCTATAAAATAATACCCTAAAATGATTTTAATATGCAACAGACTTGAAAAACATCACCATAGACATTTTTTACATGAAAATGGATTTTAATTAAATTTGTAATTCATCCAAGAAGTTAACTATTGTGCTACAGCATGTAGGCTATATGAGAAGTAGATAAGTGTTTTGTCGTATTATAAATTACTTAAATCACTTTCATATAGCTCATCTTCCCTCCAAACCATGGAGGGACAGGCTAATCTCTTTAATTCAGCTATATTTTTAGAAACTTGAAGTCCACTTAGTATAACCTCTGATACAAGGCAGGTGTGACGTCTACAGAATTTATATCTTCTTGCACACTAGTAGTTCACTGCCTCAAAAGACAGCCAGAAGATATAGTCGTTGAAGATCTTCTTCCTTATATTCTTTTTGTTTTGTTTTGTTTTTTTTTGGTCTACATAAGGCACATACTTAGTATTTTCAATTATTTCCTGTAGATATCTGATGATTTCATAATATGGTTGCAAATGATCTGACACTTTATTTCTCTAGAAATGAGAGGTTTATCTGAGTTAACCTAGGTGGGCTTATGGCTGAGAGTGTGATTATAGTTATACTATATAAGTCCAAGTTTAGATCTTTAAAAGCCATACATCTTTCTCTTTGTTCATTCGCTATTGAAAGAACATTCACTGTTGAAACCCTGATTCACCAGTTACTCTATAGGATGTCCAGTTACTCTGAAGCTGTTGTGCTTCAGATGAATGAAATACAGGTGAAGCCACCTGTAGGCAGCCAGTCAACATTTCTAGCCCCACCTTAGACCTTGCTCACAGAGACACCCTCCAGAAAAGCTCACTGTCTCTGAGTATTCACCATCATTGTCACATGGAACAGAAGAAGCTCCAGCCAAGCTCTGTCCAGATTTACTCACAGAACCATGAGATAGAGCATTTTTGTTGTTTTAAGTTAGTATGTTTTGAAGTCGTTAGTCAACAACAGACACAGCAATAAAATGTTGCACTAGTTAAGAGTTACTTTAATTTGTTGGTTGATTAGCACCTATTTAACAGACATATGAGCACAAATCATGTTAAAAAAACTCCCCAAACAGTCCAATCTGTTTATATGCCTGTGCACAACTTGTCTCACGAGATGTTTTAAAAAATTATTTAAAATATAAAATTAAACCTTGTTATGACATTGAGAAATTGCAGGTGTTATATTATATTCTATGGTCCCATTGATTTACCTTTCTCTGATATTCTATCCTATGAATTTGAAATCTGGCTTTCAAGAGAAGAAAGACAAGGAAGAGAAGAGGGTCACAGGTTTTAAGACATTATTTTGGACTTAAATTAGAAGATAATTAATTTTAAATCTTTATCTTTAATATTGATATGTCACTACATAGAAGTGTCTATTAAAAAGTCAGTTAAGTAAATAAGGAATTTCAAATTTAGAAATTAATGATTAAATATTTGGTACAGACATTATTGTAAAAAGCCCCAAAATATAATCAATTGAGAAGTTTAATTTCACTTTTTCACCATGCTTTTAAATAATCTCACGCACATAAAATATTTAAGATATATAACAGAAAAGGGAATGATTTGCACTAATATTTTTCTTATAAAAGTACATCTTTGTTAACATTCATAATTGACCACTAGATGGAGCTCCTTGCTAGAAAGTTATCTGCCTTTAAATGCTTGAGGAAACAAATCATGGTTTCCCATTATATACTCCATTGAAATTATGCAAAAACCCCCAACCATTAAAATGTAAACTAACAAAATTTTCTGAAATCTGACTAATCTATTTGTGAGTGCAATTACATGTACATATTTAAAAACTAATAAATATCAGAAAAATTTTCAATTGCTCTAGTGTGAAAAATGAGGATTGATCCTCAACAATACAACTGGTACCACAGAATACGCGTCTCTTATCAATCACAGATAATGCTGTGTGTGTTCAGAGTGTATACATTCTATTCATATAAAAATGCACTCTAAAAAATTACAAATCGCAGTGACTGACTATAAGAAGATAATGGATGTGCCCTGGTGGAGCAGCCATTAAGTCAATTGAACTCTGAAGGACTTAAGCCACATACCCATGGGTTTAAGTCCAGGCCCAGGAGGAAAGAACCAGTGTAAACAATTAAATGGAAACAAAATGGATACAAAATGGATATGCTTCTTCCTCCTCTCTACTGCTTGCTTACTTGCCTTCATTCTTGCATCTTTCCTTTAAAAAACAAATACTGAAAGAAAAAAAAATGAATGAAGATGTATTATTGAGATTTCTGTTAAAAGCATAAGAAAATAATGAGCACAATTATGAGCAACAGGTTACCATGCTCTCACGTACTAAACAGTCTTGGAGAAACACACAAATGTTTATCTTTGTTCTTACTAATTTGCATGCATTTGCTGAACTTATCAAGTTCCCCAGAGACATTATTAAAAATGTAACATGACACACCTCTGGATCTTAGGTGGCTAAGGTGCAAGCCATGTAAGGTCATAGACCCTGATTTTAAACATGGGGCTTGGAAGTTAAGAAAAAAGAAAAAAGAAAAAAAACAGAAAGAAAAAGAAACATAATGTAGGGAGGTAATGAATGAAATTGGACTTTGTGGGCAAGATACTAGTATGGACTAAGTTTCCTCTGTTCCAGAAAATGTCTCTGGGTCAGAAATTTGTCTTTATATGTTCGATCAAGGAGTGATTCTGTGATTATAATGAGTTTACCGTCAGGTAGAAAAAAAAGTCTTGTCTAGTTAACTATTTATTCATCTGTTTATCCATTTATTCCTTCATCTCAGCAATAGTATCATTGAGAATCTTCTCCGTGAAAGGCACTTACTAGCTAATGAAAACTGACAAGCACTATTCATTATACACTCTAAATCTTAAGTCGCAAGTTCTAAATCTCCATTATAAATTCTACAGAAGTATGAATAAAGTCTCATGAAGCAGAGGAGAGATTGAAAAGTTGTGCCTAGATTGGGTGTAAAATGATTTACTGAAGAAAGGATATTTGAATGGTTATACAAGGAAGCATGTATAAAGACAATAGCAAAAAAGGAGGTATTTAAAAAGTGGGGGTGGAATTGGATTGCATTTAATTAGGTATAGGCATAAAGATAAGAGAGGTTTAATGAAGTGAGATTTGAAAATAAAATACATGACATAGTCTTTATGTTATCTCTATTGAAATTCTAGCTGGACGTAACTATGCAGTAGACATATAGATGAGTGTTCTGGGTGGGAGTATTCCTGGCTATATAGTTAACTTAGAATATGCTCTTCATGAGTGGTAGCGGCTAAATTTCCTAAAAATGAGATTCTTTTCTCATAAAAGCACACTTGTCTAAGACATGTTCTTACAAACTCTCATGTTATGTCCAGTGATAAGATAGGAAGACAGTAAATAAAATATCTAAGGTGAAAATTATTTGGAACCATCATTTTATATCCAGGTATGCCCAATCATAGTATGTCTCCAAATGGAAACAGTAAAAGAGAGTGAGGAAGTCAAATTACTCAGCAGGAAATCAGAAACACGTATTTTATTAGCTCTGGAAATCCAGAGCAAAGAACAATAGGATTAAGGACAGCTCCTCTAGTCTCTTCTTAAATAGATTATAGTAATGACTTAATTTAAAAAAAAAACAACAAGAAAACAAAATAAAACAAAAACTGAATTCACCCCTTTAGAAAGGTTCTTGCTTTGTGTCTATTGATTATGGAAAAAAATACTGATAAAGAGGCTCTGGTAGCAGTGATAGCTGAATCAGGAATATTAGGAAGATGTCACTGTGTTCCCCCAAAGCATTTAGGAAGGATTTTAACAAAGACATTGGGTTTCTTAATTGCTAGATGATGAGGAAAAATCTAAATGAAACAGAGATTGGAAAAATGGGAATGGAAAGCAATAAAAGGGAAATAATAGTGAAATAGACTTGCAAAACTTGATTTTTGTCTACCCTAATACTCTGGTTAGAACCCAATACTAACATCTAATAAAATATTTTGTCGATTTGATTCCAGAATGAATGGTTCTTTTATTATTACACAAAGTGAGAGAAAGAAGTATAATGATATAGGAAGAAAAAGAGAATAAAGATACATTTCTTATATTTTATATTGGAAGAAAAGCTATGTTAGCACCTCAGATTCCATGGATGGCTTTCAAATATTTGTTGATTTCTGCTAATAGGTTCTAGGACTTAACATCCATTAAACCATTATCCAACATTCATTGAGTCACTGCAGTAGGCTTCTTAAGGAATCTAGGCTGTCCATGATTCGCTTGACTTGAAATATATCTGATAATTAACCATCTATCTGCTATCCTTGGAGGACGAAGCTTAAACTCCTTCATTATTCCTTTGTCTTGTTTTCATCCCTCATGTGGGAACCACTCATTTCTTCCATTTTGATAGCCATCTATCTAGCAACCACACATTTGCCTACAACAAAAATGCTTTTAGAATGAATATCTTAGAATAGCATATGAAAGTTTATATCTTATACCACTTTGCTTTTACACATTAATTTTTAACAGAGAAGACAAATAAATATAATTTTGAAATGATGGTTGTATACACACATCACACGTCCTTCCTTCCTTTTCCCAAACTGTCCTCTATGATAACAAAATATAACTATGGGCGACAACATGAAAGATTTAGTTGTTACATGTTGAGATAAAATGATCAGCCTTTAATAAAATACTAAATTATCATTCTAGCAAGAATCTTAAGAGTCTAGAATCTTCAGTGTTTGAAGTATAAAATAATGATAAGGGGGGAAACTGGAATGAAGTACCTTTTTCAATGGGATTTACAGGTCATTCATTATATCTAAAAATCCTGATTCACTGTTTTGGGGATCTTATGAACATGTCTCTATAAGCAGGAAGTTAGCAAATACTCTTTTGTATTATTATGTAATTTCCTATTTTTTCCAAAATAATGAAACTACTTTGGGGCACTCCCACTTTTTAAAACAATTTGCTTATCTAAATCAGAATAATGATTAAGCACACACATCTATAGACAGGGATGTAAGATAATTTGAAACTAACAACTGATTTTAATTGTACAAAGTAAAATTCATTTCTATTAGGTAGTAGAAAATCTGCCTTTATTTGGGAAGGCTTTTATTGACAACAGAAAGTGCTTATTTGTACTGACCCTATACAGCTAAGACATAAAATTATAGTGACCCTATCAGCCATTTAGCTGAAAAGAAAAATGAAAATTGCAATGTTATTTTCTTGCTTTTTCAATATAATTTGAAGCTATCGTAATTAAGTATAATCTCAGAACTAAAACATATTACACAAGTGTGTTTAATGGAGACTAAAGTATATAGGGAAAGTGAACAGGATCCAAAAAAGCTTTTTTTTTTAATTCTAAACTGTTAACAGTGAACTGCTGCTGAATAGAAGTTGGGAAAAAAAGACATTAATGTCAACAAAAAGAATGCTAAATATTTCTTTACACAGGCCAGAAAGAAATAATTTACCATGGGGAACTTACCTTATTCCAGAGACAACTTTGTGTTTCCTTTTCAGTCAAAAGACCTATACAACTCTAATTATTTGTGAAATGTAATATGTCAATTGTCTTTCTTCTTTTCTTACTTTAACAAATACTCCAGTACTTAATATGAACAAAGCACTAAGCTAGATGATAAGGATGCCCTTGGAATATTGTGTTGGATATAAACAGATAGGAAAAAGAAAACAAGGACTTTGTAAGTACCATCTTTCCATGGATGTATCATCAAATAAGGCAACAATGTTGTAGAACATAGTTTATGTATGATAAGAAAACTGATGCTAGTTGAACTATGAAAAGCTAAGATTTGTAAATAAGATCACATTTTCTGTGAAAATATTTCTGCTAAATGTGAAAAAATTTTATTTATAATACATCTCTCTCATATGGGTGATACGTGAGGAGTAAATATTGTGAGTACTTTACCCAGTAATTCACTCTGGAGTGCTCCATGGATTAGATAGTTAGGCAGAATTTGAAAGCGTATCTAACAACAAATACATAGACAATAAAATATTACATTTTCAAAGAAATTTGGTAAATCATGAATTAAGCAATATCAAACTCTACTAAAGTATGTCATTGAATTTTGAGGCTTGACATTTGGGGAACATTGTGAATCTAACATTGTGAATCATTGTGAGGTAAATGGACAATTGGTTCCTAAAATTTACTGACAAAAGCAAACCTCCTTTTTAGTTCTTAGACCACATTATGGTGGTCTGGAATGTATTAACCTGTTTAGAATGTAATTAATTACAATTTGAAGTTTTGAAATTATTTCTCTAAATTTTAGGTTTCTAAGAATACAAGTTAAATCATAAATAAAATTCATGCTCTCTCTATCTATGCCAAATTGCATTCAGTTTTCCCACATTATTATGTACAGGCTGAGCAATAAAGAAAATTCAAAGATATCTTTTATTCCTGAGGAACATTTACTAATATTTTGAATCCTACTAGCCCCGTGGCAAGGAATCTCCAATGGAATGGCGCTGGCCTTCTTCATCTGCTTCTTAGTCATTCTTCTCCACAGAAAACAGAACTTTTAATCTCTGGATCTTTGTTTCTCTTTGGAAGTAAGTAGTTTCCAAGTTACGGACTGAGTGTGCATATGTGCTTATGGAAGGAGAATGTTAATAAAATCATTTGGTCACCACACAACTCAATGTACTCCAGCCTACTTTTCTCTAAATATCTAATTTTGATATCTGACTTGATATATGACTTTTTGTTATTTCTTTTTGGTTCTAAACTTTGACACAAAAGAAAGAAGTGTTATTTATTTACTCCCTGAATCCTCAGAAATTTTTATCTCTTTAAATGAAAAGGGCATCAGACCCAAGCAACTAACTCTATATATCCTCTGTTCTGACCTTGATATCTTCCAGTCTTCAAAAGCATTTTAAATAAGGCATACCCTTGTACTACTCAAGGGAAAGAAGAATAAGAAGAATTGAAGAGGCTTATGAGTCCGAAAGCACCTTTCCTATGCCGGGTCCAGAGATAACTGTAGAGTTGAACATCCTTTAGTCTTTTTAGTTCTCTGATACTCAATGCCACTAAAACCATTTCCTCTCAGAAAAAAGTGAAAGGAAAGGAGGTAGGGTATGTGTGTAATCAGTAGATTCTTCCACCTTCCTTCCTGGGGAGTCAACATTTTAAGATTAAGAATGTCTTTTCTAATCTTTGCATTTCTCTTCAAAAGTTTACATCGTTGTTGATTGAAAACACTAAGAAATATAAATTATTCTGTTTTGTGATCTTAAAAGATTCCTTTAGAATTCATTTTGTGCCTCCCCTCTCATTTTTTTTCTCTCTGATCTTTCTAATTGTCTTCCAGTCCTGTGTGTGCTGTATGTAAAATCTATGGAATGTTCAACAATAGGAGTTTAAAATATCTCAGCTTTTCCTAATTATATAAAGTCTAAAATAACTTCATCTCCTTTATCTTCTCCTTTTATCTCTCCTTGGAGGCAAATTCCAGTTTGGGAAACTTCAGCCACTGTCATAAAATCTAATTGTATACCCAGTGATTACCTTTGAAAGGTTAGTTGAAACACGACCCTACCTCCCTAGAAAATATTTAATTTTGACTCAGTCTAATACCATGCTCTACTTAAAATTCTTTATCAGGTTTGTAGCATTGAAAAATTATGAAGAGGAAACATTATAAGCAGCTGACATTTCCTTTCGGGGATTTTGCCTAGAATTTTAGAAAATGAATGAGGCATGAGAAAATATTAAAAGATAGTGTTAGCATATTATAGAATGTAACGATGTATTACTTCCCATAACTATACAGCAGATTTAAAAAGGTGAAAATTTAAAAGATAAAGGTTATGGTAGTATATAGAATCATAAAAAAAACTTGTTATAGAACTTCAAGTAGACTGAGATACCAGAGTGAATTGAGCAATTTTCCTCTCCTGTGGGAAAAGTGATCCATTATCATCACACAATCAACTTTGCTTCTCTGTCCCTGTTTGACCTTCATCTTCTGTTCTCTTTTTATATAAAGGTTGCAGGGGGACTTGGAGTTCCTGGGGCAGATATTTCCTTAGTAATGTACCAGTATACATAATTTTCTCTAGGGTCAGATCTTTGATGAAACTCAGGGGAAAACTGTTTTGCTAGCAATTTCTGAGAACTTGATTATGATCTTAAATCCATCCTTCTATGAGATAGCTTTCTTTCTAGTTATTACTCCTGAAGCTTTATTCAATATATAGTCAAATTGAATTTAAAGTCTCACATGATTCTTTAAACATCCTTTCTGCATCGTGTTATATACATTTTTCATTTTTTAATTAATTTTATTGAAAGGATATTGCATTTTAACATTAACTTGGGTTTAAGGTATACATGATAGCAAAATTACACCTGTAATTTTGTAATTACCACTATTTCCCTTTTTTCTTTTGCTATGCAATTAAGCCCCTTTACCTCCTTTTGGCCCCACCCCTCCCCTTTTTTTTCCTGCATCCACTGATTTGCTTTTTTTTTTTTCTGTTAAAAGTCTATTGTTGCTTGATTTAGTTCATTTTTTTTGAAGCCTATTGTTGTTTTAGTTGATTCATCTGCTGGCTATCTCTACACACCACATATGGGTGATACTGTAGATGTCTGTCTTTTTCCTTTTGACTTACCTTGCTAAGCATAATTCTTTTGAAGATGATGCTACAAGAGTATGTTTTTCACCCAAGTGTCCCTCCTACTTTGTATTTCTTGTTTCTAAGCTTAAAGAAAAAAAAGATACTGGGCTCTGTAAATAAAAAATATAAGGAATTATTATTTCCCCTATTAAATCCCTGAAAAGTCAATGTTTTATAGTTGAGAGCTCTAGAACCAAGGTTGATAAATTAATTGTCTTAATGAAAATAGTACTTGCAAACAACACTATCTACATGTCCAGATTAAGAAGCAAGGAGTTTTATTACAATAATATTAGTTCCTCAGGAACTATTGATCTTATTTACAACATTGTTTTGATTAGACTGAAAGGCATTCTTTATGTACTCACTCATGTTAGCAAGTTATCATTATTACTCATATTTAGAGTTTATATGAATTATTGGTCATATCATTCTGGAAAGCCTGGTCTAACAGTCAAACCAACATTATGAAAATAATTTTTAAACAAAATTTTTCCATTTCTCACTTGTATGAGCTAAGACACAAATGCCTGCAAACCTGTTGAAAAGCTCTCACACAGCACAATTCAGTATGGCTATCAAGGGAATATCAAAATAAATTTTAAAAAGTGCTTTAAGCTCTGAGAAACATGTTTTGTTTCCTTACAAAAGTCTTTAAAGGTATCCTAAGGAGACAAATCATTGGACATTAGTCTAGTATCATTTGGAGAATGTGACATAAAATTAAATTTTATTTCTTTTAGACCTTGAAAAATGATTCTTTTTCTTTCCCTGCACTCTTTATAGTTTATTCTTCTATAAGTCTAGTGTATATCATTTATATTGTTTAGCTTACAGAACTGGCCACTTGATGACATAAATTATAAATCATAGTATGAGACAGCTTTTTCTAGTTCAATCAAAGAAAACCAGCAGCAATAGATGACTTTATTTCAGTTTATTTTAGACTGGTGGAAATTAAATATAATAATGATGCTAGTTCTAAATGACACAATCAGACACAGCTTACATTGGAAAACAGAGGATAAAATTGATCAAAACATTTCTTTAATAGGGAATTTCCAGCCCTAAATGCTAATGCATTGAAAAGGTATAAACTGTGTAAATAGATATCAATTACCTAAATCACTTAAGAATATTTCTAAATTTTGGTTGTTGATTGGGCATAGAGGACATCTGTGGCATATATAAATATCTCCCAGTTGAGTACAAATATGTACAAAAAAAGTACATTGCACTTTGAGTCTCTATAGATATTAGATAAAAGATGAGAAACCATTAATTTAGAAAATAGACAATGAGATATGCTTTACATAAAATCTATTAATTACCAATTCTACCCTCATGGATCATAGAGTTAGCATGGTTCCTGCATCCCTATTCTAACCTTCATTCCATAGGGGGGAAAAACAAAGCAACTAATGAAATAGAAGGTTTCAGGAAATAGAATATGTCTTCTCCCCTGCCTACTTATCCATTTACATGAAGGAGCTCAAGGCACTGGGGACTGGAATTCAGTCTATGGTAACTGAAGCCATAGAAAATAGATGGAACATAAGACGTAATTAAAGCACAAAACTTTTTAGGGGGAAAATGTGTGCTTTGCACAATAATCTCCCATTGAACAGATGATGACTTGATTTACAGAGTTGGTAAGGACTGAAATTTGCTAAATTGCAGTTTGCCATGTTCATATATTATAAAGTTCTCTCTTAGGCAATTTGCTGTGCCTAACATGTCCTGTGACTAACACTGCTGTTGCTATCAAATTAACAATAAATACTAGGAGATACAAATCTAAATTGACTTAATCATAATTTAATTACTATATACCAAGACACACCCATTACAAAATTCAGACCCATATTGGTCATATCATAGATTGCAAATGCAGTGTGATCATACAAGTTTTGAAAATAAATTCATTTATTAGATACTTGAGAAAATAACTTAGGAAATATTCTTAGGCAGTTTATGTTGAAGAGAAGAAATTTTTTCAAATTTAGAATCTTAGTTTTCTGGGCTCCAATTTTTCTAGTTTTATGATCAATTTGGTCATAGCCAGTTGAATTATGAACTTTCAGATACAAATGGAAACTTAAAACAACATATTCTGAAACCCACAGTTGCACATATAATCTCTTTCTTCTATGCTATCAAAACAAACAGAAGTGAGGCAAAATATTTTCCTCTCAATACTTTAAACAAGGAAAACTTCTTATGGGAAGTTCACATTCACCATTGAGAATATCTGCTCCCATCTTTTTAAGATCCCATTTCAATTCTTCTCAATATGGTGAATCATGTGAGTCACCAAACCATTAGAATAATCAAATTGAAAGATAAAAGGCCCTTCCTGTTAGGATACCACACTCAATACATTCAAATCTGTACTGCTTTAGAAAAATACATTTTTATTGTGGTATTTTGTTATGACTAACATAGAAAACTAATAAAAAATCTTAAGTTATTTTCTCTATCAATTCAGCAATGATAAATTTTGCTAACATATCTGTAGCCTTTCCTTAAGTTTCCCAGTATTCTCTATTGATAAAGGCAGGGTATCAGCAGATTTTAATTACTAACATTTGTTTAAAGTGCAACCAGTAATTCAGATGCAAAGTATTCATATTTTAAAAATCACAAATATACTTACAAACGGAGAAAGATATTAAAATTGAACTTTTTCTAGGCATAGAATGTTAGCCCTCCAAAAGTTGTCAGACTATGACCACATTGCATCATCAGAAAAGATATATGAAAAAATTTTCTGTCACTCAAGGGAAAGAAAGCGAATGCCTTGAAATTCAGAGGTCACCCTTTCTTCTGGGGACAGTGGTAAACAGAATTCTAAAATATTTCCAAGATTCCCCACCTATGGTGTACAGACTTCTCCATGGGTCACTTTCTTCAATGTGTAAGTGATCTACAAGTCAAGATGGGAAAGTGGAACATTAAAAAATTGCAAGAGATATATGGGAAGCTATGGCATGTGTTAGAGTTAGGAATTTGGTTGGAGTTGTACTGCAGATAAAGATAGAAGAAAAGTTTGGATATTATAACAAGTCTTCCAATCAGACTGAGAAGTTATATTTAATTTACTAGGAAACAGAGACTTATCGAATGCTTCTAATCAAAGAAGTATAATTGTAAGAACTTTGCTTTTGAATGACCAGTAAAACCATGATTAGTGGTTTTGACAGAACTGAAATCTAAACAAAGATAATAGGTAGTCGGTGGCGGGGCGGGGCCATGCTGAAATTGGTGAGGTATTAAGTATTGCTGAAACAGAATAATAGTACTAGGAACTGAAAGAAAGGTATATTTAAGGCTACATACAGTTAGTAGTCTCCAGAACTTCAAGAAGAATAAAGTCTTACATTTTTTGAGCTATGAGACCAATGTTGATTTTGATCAATTCACCAGTTGTTCAAAGTGGAAACCCTTAGCCAAACTATCTTACACCCACCTCTGTTCCTTTTCTGCAAAGTACCTCAATAGATAATGACATAGGGACATATATCATTTTATTGACAAATTATTGCTGCTGTAACAATTCAAATTAATATTTCTATCCACAGTCTCATTTTGATTCATAAATGCATTGGATCTGGAGATATCAACAGCATACTATGTTTTTATATTCCACTGTATTTCACAAGTATATTTATTCCTTATTTATTAGAAAATTTATTGATTATCAAAACTATATTTGATAGCATGCATTGAGTGGTTTGATATGATACTGTCAGTCCTTTTTCCTGTAAACTTCCAATTTCCCATCATCAAGATTTTGTCTCAATCTTCTTTATAATGGCTAAGTTTAAGGTGAGTCTCTCCGAAACACTACCTCCTGAGGCACTACGAATCATTTTCAAAATGAAGATCATGGGATCATAAGTCACTGCTCTATATCCTACCCTTCCATTCATTGATTACTGTTTAGTGTTCTTTTCTCATAAATTTTGAGTCAAAATTCTTCACTCAATCTAAGGCTTCCAGATACATAGAAAATATCTGAAGATTTTGCTTAGGAGTTGGGAATATACTTTTCTATCTCTTAGAGTTCACATTTTTCCAGTCTTTTCAAGTCTTTATTCCATCACTTTTCATAACATTGAAATGAATTTATGATTCTTTCACAGAACTGTTGTAGCAGAACTACTAGGAGATTTCCATCAGGGTACTCCAATAAGCAATTCAAATGTTAGTGACTTGCTTTTCATGTAAACTTATACTTGCTCCCATGTTGTAAGAGCTAAGCACTTATCTCTTTGACATGAAAACACTTTTTATCTCCTCAAGGCACACTCTTATCAATTTCAGCATAGGGCCACAGGATCTTTTATAATTAGTCCCATTTCTCAACTGGCTATCTTACTGTCTGAAGTTAAAAGAGGGAAAAAAAGATCTCGGTGAGCTTATTAAATTACAGAATGCTAGCAAATCCTTTCATCTTATTGTGTGGAATGGAATAAATTTTAGCCAGAAGGCTATGATACCAAATACCTCAGCATACTCTTAAAAATAATTATTTAAATAATACAGCCATCTTCTTTTAATGAATAACCAAGTGAAAAATAACATTGTTTCTAGTGTTTTGGTACCATCATAGGTGAAGCATAACATCTATTGTATACTAAAGATTTGTATATAACTCATTAAGTAGAAAAATATAAGAAACAAAATTTGTGTCTTTTTTCCTATTAAAGTCAATATATACAATAATTCTAATTTGGGCTTTTGGGGGGAAGGGATAACATCTAAGGAGGTATTTAAATTTTAGAGACTCAGAGTACTCTAAGATAGCAGCTGTTTATTTGTAGTTGTTTAGGTTTTGTTTTTTGATGTAGAAATCTTTATCAGGACTGCACTAGAGAATGTGAAGCTCAAGTAGAAATGTGTATGTTGCAACAAGGTATATCACACAGTAATGACAACCAGATGTCTGTTTGTCTGGGATAGTCCTGTTCACATTAGTTGTACTATGGATAACTTGCCTTTCACTTTCAAAAGTATCTTCATTTAGATCAATTATATATTAGTTATAAGGCATAGGTTAAGCATTGCTTATCAGCTAAAATTGATATTTTCCCATTAATTGAAGAGATGGGACCAGTAAAATGAACAAGGGAGAGCAAAGTGGAAAATGAATAAAAGTTGTAAGTTGAACAGAATCTACTTACCTGAAGATTCTGTAGCCATAAACCATTAGACTGTATTGCCACATGCTCATTTTTTTAGACCTAATTCCATTTAACTAATCTTATATCACCATTGACTAGGGCAATAATCTTTGTTGGGTAATTTATTATATGATAGGTGTAGAAGATTATGTTGATAATAGCTGTGAACCAATTAAAACTCATTGTCTGAAGAGAAACATTAATTTGAAAATAAGTATTTACCAGAACAGGAACACCTATTGATTCTGTGACAGAATATGAATAGAATTTAAAACTTTAATCTAAGCCTTTTCTAGTAATTTATGGCTATTAGCATGAAGTTAGGTAAGTGTTGTGTAGAGGGCATTGTTATCCAAATGGATAAAACAAAGAGTGGCTGGAATAATAAGTGCACTAAAAGAATAAAGGTTATATTCTGCTTTGGAAGTGAAATAGTACCCTATGTAAAGTCTATAATATATTAACAGAAAATAACCAAAAATGTTACCACAAAAATAGTCATTTTTCACAAGATTAAAAATTATATATGCTTAAAAATGATGTTCTTAAAAATCTTTGTGGAATTTCTAGACATACTGAAATCTAATAAAATGGTACTTCAAAAAGGAAGAAATTTACCATATTGATATTCATTATCTTTTTCTGAACAAAAGGTAGCATTATGTAATGTCACACTCTATGTATTAACCAGCATATACATTTTTTTAATTCTATAATTTATATTGGAGAGTATTAAATGTTTTTAAAAGAGATATTTTTCAGTTTTATGTCATGGCTTTCTTATGGATTTATTTTTATAAAACTATACTCATTTTGGGTATAACTTTCTGGTATAACTGTTGCAAATCTAGGAGATATAATATTGCTTTATACGACGATGTGTGTGTTCACAAAACAGAAGTGATGGAAAAGTAATTTTGACCATCCAAGAAGTAAATGGACTTTGCCTTGGGAAGTAGCTCTCCTTCCTTAAAAAAAAAACAAAACAAAACTGTTATTGGGAACAAAATTCCAAGATTTTACTCCACTTATAAACTTTCAAAATTCATTTATGATCTTTTATCTAGGCCACATGTATATACAGTTTACAGGAATTCAATGAAAACATTTATGTCATTTTCATTCATTTTTTCAATATATGCTATAGCAAATATTTCCATTTATATACAAAGACTTAAAACAGTTATTTCATAGAAATTTAATTGGTCTTGGGTACAAAAAGTTTACTGGAAATTTACCTAGTATTGGACATTTAATTTCCACTTCTGTGCTGTTTAAAAGTCACAGAATCTCTCATTAATATACAAATTTTTACTTCTAAAATATATTCTTAGTAAAAAGTCCTTTGACTGAAGTAACTATATCAAAGAATAGGAAAACTCTGTATCCTTTAAAATCTTTAGTCAAATACCTGTACATAATTTATAAAGACCACCAGTAGCATAAGAGCTTGTAGCTGTAGTACAACTTCGTAAGAATATTTTAGGTTGTTTAGTAGATTTAAATTATACTTTAAATTTCAGCAATTTGTGATTATTTTATTTCAAAGAAGAATAAATGTTTTTCCTTGTGTTTGTTTAGTGTATATATATACTTAGAGTGTGGAAATGGAGAGTAGGAGAAGGGAGAGAAGCAACTACAGTCTTTGAACTCATTAACAGGTACATTATTCCTTCACGGTAAACCAATTTTAAATGAAATGTCATCTATTCAGTCTAGTCCTTAACTGGATATACTAGCAAATCAATAAGATTAGTTTTTATATATGGGGGTATATATTTGATCCTTTTCAAGTTCTCTAAAATATAGGCAGTCAATGTTAAAAATATTCAAATAGAATACTGATTGAATCAGTAGCAACTTAATGAATAATTTATGTATACTCATTCTTTAAATCCTGATTTCCTTATTAATCCTTTACCAATACAAAGACTGGAAACGAAAGATGTTTATTAGATGATAAATTCTATCATATTTTGCTTTATTTGTGAGACAGTCTGTTTATGCTTATTGTTAGGCATATAGTAAACAGAAATAAGATTTTCCACATTCAAATTATTAATCTACATATAATTTTCCATTTGATTTCCTTTTCAGGGTCTGTTACATTTACATGTTAATGAGAAAGGCAAAAAAAACCCTAAGATTTGCTTCTTTGCATTACAAGCTATATTTTAAAAATAAGTGAAAAAATATATATTGCTTTGATTTAACAGAAAGTTGTATGTGTATCCCAGCTGATATCATTTGGTGAAGAGAGATAAAACAACATGCATTAAATTACATACAGAATGTTTTCATCTAATTATAAACCATGTAGCTGAACAAAATTCATTGCTTTTAGAAAAAGAATCTTCAGCATTTTGAAGTACATAATTCCATTACACATTTCCTGCTTTAATTTAATTTAGTAAAATGTTTCATCAAAAATACAATTGTAAACCTTTTACTATTCCAAAGGCTTCTAAGTTAATGTAGGTATTCATTTGCATAACAATGATACCTGAGAAAATCATCAATTTTTCTTACTTTTTCTCTTATTGTGCTCAGTAGTGGATTGAGAGAAAATTATGATAATTGTTTAATCAGTTAGAACTCATAAAACTTTTTCACCTTTTTCTAACCATTGTTCATTTAGTATAGAACAATGGGGAAGATTTGACTGACAGCGTATTTACTGTAATAAATCCTAGTATTGCTGGTAGTTGGCAGATATTATTGCTTCTTATTGTGGTATAAAACCAGGTAAACAGCTTCATCTAACTTGGAATTTCTTGTCAAAAGTAATTAAGTTAGATCAAACAGTTAGGTATTATTTTCAGCTAATAAAAATAAAGAAAGTAGAGAAACAAGTAATTTCTGTTAGATATTGAGTATAATGGTGGATAGCAAAACATAGATCATTGGTTTTGATCTGTTATTGCTTTGCTCTCAAAGTATTGCCAAGGACAATAATTTGTGATAAAACACTGTGCAATAAACTATGACTTATGTTTTTACAGAATTTGAGATTTATGTACATTATTTTTATTGAAATATTCCACACAGATAGACCTGCTGAAGCATTTGGGAGCTCAGTGTTCTAGTGGATGTTAGTAGAACTATTATTTATTTGTCATCAACTATATGAAATTTCACATTTTTTAAATATTTAGTTGGTTTGGACATCATCTTGAAAAAAATCATTCATTCATTGACTCCTTCATTCAATAAATACAGATGTCAACTATGTACCAATTTTTGAGGTGGAAGACAACCGAGCGAATAAAAATTTGTTATATTCAAGGAGCTTACATTTTGGTGCAGAGGGAACAAACTTTAAACTTTTTATTTATTTATTTTTAAAGAAGGAAAGAAGGCAGGCATTAAAACAGAGAGACAGGCAGGAAGGAAGAGAGATGGGAAAGAAACATTTATAAATTTGTTTATTGAATTGGGTCCTCCCCTCACCTCAGAGAGAGCACAAACATGAGTCCCTGGATTTTATATAATCTCAGTCCCAATTGCTGTCTCAGTCACCTGAGTCACCAGGACATGCCTAAATTATTATTTTTTCTTTTTCTTTTTTTATAGTATTAATTTATTCTACACATTAAAATGAATTCATATTAAACTCATATGTATAGGTTCCCCATTTCTCATATATTTGTCAACACACCTTGCCCTCTTAGAAATCATCAAGTCTTAAGTATTCTTCATCATAGTCCAGTGGCTCTGCCACCAATTCCCTGCCAAGCCCCACACCTCTGTCCCATTCTCTATTGGTAACCTCACTTCCATTGCAAGTGCAGGGATTGGTTTTGCTTTGTCTATTCCTTTGTTTTGTCTATTCACCCCATGTTTACTGCAACCCTGTTCACAATAGCTAAGCACTGGAAACTACCTAAATGCCCAACATCAGTTGAATAGATAAAGAAGATGTGGTCTGTGTATACAGTGGAATACTACAGCCCTAAAAAGAAATGAAATCTGTCATTTGAATCAACATGGATGGATCTAGAGGGGATTATGCTGTTTAATGAGTCAAAAGAGGAAAGATATATACCAGAGTACCTCACTCGTAAGTGGAACATAAATAAAATACATAAAGAATTTGTCTATTGGTAATGATGCATTTTACAGAGAAAAATAAAGCTCTATAAAATGTCATGATTAATGAAGGGGGAGGTAGACCAAGCTATGTAATTCAGTTGATTATAGAAATCCCTCTCTTAAAAGAGATTTGAATTGTGTCTGAAATTAGTGAGAAATTTAGCCATAAAAGTATCTAGAGAGATATCTTTTCCAGCAGAGGAATCGGCAGTTGCCAAGGATTGATGCTGACATGAGCTTGCCAAGCTGGAGAAAGAGCAATAGTTAATGCATTCATGGAATGAACCGAAGTGGAAACAGTAGGAGATAGACTCCTAGAGGCAGCTAAGGGCCATATCACTAAGTGCTTTGGAAGACATTGTAAGCACATTTAAGTATGAGTGAGATGGGAAGCCTGTGGAAACTTTTACCAAAGGAGAGATGTGACTTGTTTTACTTTTAATGCTGTATAAACATTTTGCTCCTGATTCTTTCCCGGCGGTAATAATGGCATAGGAGCTCTGAAGGAAGCAGTAGGAATCTCCAAGAAAGAGAATTAAAGGTCTTGAACCTGGTCATTAGTGGTAAAGTTTGTGATAGTCATATTTCAGATAGCTAGCTCTATCTCTGAAAAAATTGGTAGTGTGATTTTCCTGATAGTTCCGAAAATAAGACTTTCATGATTACTGTTCACTACTGTAACAGCAGAATTGTGGGGAAAAAATGGGTATAGAGAAAACCTGAAATTTCTATCCTCTTATACTGTTGAGTTCCCAGAAATTTAATTCTACTTTTGAATAAGAAGGGTATATACATTTATAATGCATAGATATCTTTTTAAGAAACAAATACCAGCAATGTGATTTCTTTCTCTAGAAAAATATTTAGGTAAAGGACATCAGCAGCATATGTAACTGTTTAGTTTTTAGTCAGTTTTTTTTCAAAAGCAAATGATTAATTAAATAAGTAACAATTAACATTTAGGGAAAAATGGTAAAAATTTAAACATTCTAACATTTTATCAAAATAGTTATAATTCATAAAAATATAGTCCAAGTAAAATATTGTTCATGCAATTTATGTAAGTTCAGAAAATGACATCTGAAAAGGTCTTATACCAAATTAAAAAAATACGTATGTATGTGTATACATGTATAAGTATGTGTATATGTATATGTGTTTATGCATATATAATCCTTAAAACCAGAAGCTAAAAAGACAAAATGCAAAGGTCATCCAACTGCAAAGATAATATGCAAAATTATGTGACAATATTGTATCACTGCTAATATGCAATGAACGCTAATGAATCACACAAATACAAAAGATACGCACTAAAAATAATTGGGCAAGTAATCTGAAAAATAAAAACATATATGTAAAATAAACATATCCAAATATTGTAAATATTGCGAAGATAAGAAGAATAAATAAAATAATAGTTTTCTTTTAAAGAGGAAAGATGGAGGTGACAGGAGGAAAGAATATCATTTGGGTTTTTCATCCTGGTACTGGCTTGCAAACCCAGGTCCAATGATGTATTTTTCAATCTTTCAGTTGTTAAAAATTATTTACAATTATAAAACCCATTATTTGAATAAGGCATTCTCAAAAACTGTTGCTGAAAACTTGGAAGGAGTCACAAGATCAATTTAGAGTTTCAAGATGTACTAATAATCTTATTTAGAAATTTCTTTTCTTGGGAAAATAATCAATAATATGTGATGTATATAAAACGTATTATATACTTATTATTTTACAATTTATAATAGAAAGCTAAAATAGTGCAAAATTGTCTAAAAGTAAGAAGATGAATGATTAAAATATATTATATTCATATACCGTAGAAACCCATAATTCTTCCTAGTCTAGGCAGGTTAAAAATATTACATTTTAATAAAGTATTTGAATAACAATTCAAGACACAATGGAAAAATAAATTAATAGATCACAATAATATTTGACCAGTCATCCAGGATTCAAGAGATAAAATTCCAAACCTAGATTTTCTGTTGCTTGTTGTCTAGGCATCTGGCAAAACTTGCCTAAACATTTAGAAATATGCTATTAATCATATACCAAAGGACTCCTGGGATAAATTATATGAAAATTTTGCAGCCAAATAAAAAAAAGGATAGATTGATTACTCTTAATCAATGACCTTGATAGAGATCATTCTTTCATCTTCACTTTAATGTACAATAACCCACATATTGCCTTGTTTTTCTTCAGACTAACTTACTCTCCCACTACTCTTGTCTTTCTAAAATCTTTCCACTTTATCTTTGTTATCTCTGTTCCAATGTAAGCAAACTATCTTCTATTACATGCCATTTACTAAATGTACTTTCTTTCTGTTTTTGCTAAACTTGTTTCTCCCCTAAGTATATTATTTCCCCAGTAGATCCTTTTCAGAGTAAGAAATAAAAACTGTATCCTTCTTTTCTTTGAGTGCTGCTTTATCAAATGTTTTTCTTTATTCTCTTGTAAAATCCCCTCTTCTCTGGAGGTCTATGAATTTGGGTTGAATTCTCTACGTAGTAGAGTTGTTGAATCTATTTAAACTCCTAGCCACTCTCATTTATGAATACCTTCTAGATCATGATCACTGTGATAGACTGGAATATACTCGGAGAAACTAAACCATCAGATTTTGAAGTTAGCTCACTCCAGTGACCTTCAAATTTACCACACTTTAGTTTCTACTTCTGCCAGAACTATAATCTGAAATATGGCAAAGGAAGCAATCAGGGTGGTAGCAAAAATCTTTGTGGGAGTTCTGACTTCTGTGAGTAAAAACTGGAATAATCAGGGAATACTAAGACCTGTTAGACACATATTGCTTTTTTTAAATCATAAGCTAATATCTTTTATATTATTTATAGAAGTGATCTATGTATGTTTGGTATGTTGAGTATAGTTTGTTTAAGATAATTTTGCACATGAGAGTCACTAATGCATTTGTCTTGAGTTTCCAATCTAAGATTTGTAATTTAGTGAATAATTCTGTATTCTAATGTTAGATTGGAA
This sequence comes from Solenodon paradoxus, assembly GCA_004363575.1. Classification (NCBI taxonomy): domain Eukaryota; kingdom Metazoa; phylum Chordata; class Mammalia; order Eulipotyphla; family Solenodontidae; genus Solenodon; species Solenodon paradoxus. Next base: position 2,254,499 of record RJWH01000026.1, read on the forward strand.
GACATCATATTTTTAATCTAGGTCTATAACAATAACAGAATATTTGTTAAATAATTGAAAGGGCAAAATCTAAATTTTATATTAAAATAATGTTTTATTTGAATAGTCATTTAAAGGACTCCTGAATTATCTTTTATAAATTGAAATTACCACAATAATACCAAGAATATCAACTACCAGCTGTTTTAAATCTAAGACATGCATTTCTTGCAAAACTTATGCTATGGGGCATATAGTGGGTACCCATTAAATATTTGTAAAATTTTGTGCGAAACTGTTAGAATCATTAGAATCTAATGTCTAATGTTAGACATTAGAAATGCTGGTGGAATAAAGACAAAAACGAGTAAACATTTATATATTTAAAGTGACATGGATTCTAAAAGATTTAATGTATATTAATAAAAGTATACTTACATTAATTTGAAAAATCTTTCGATGCCGATAAAAGATTTTCAATTTTTCGCTCTTCTTGTAAGTGGAGATGTGAATTGCATTTTGGAGAAACTTTTATTTGGGAAGAAAATCTCTTTAAAGATGTCTTTATATTCAAAAATATAAGCAAGTGGTATTCATTATAGTGAAAATGGCAGCATGCTCATTTTTTAAAATGCAAATGTAAAATATAAATCTTGATTGCGTAAACTATGTGTGATTTAATCTGGAGTGAGTCTCTGCAGGCTTTGCTACTTTTTACAAATTAAAAAATAATCACTTTAATGAATTACCATGACAATGTGCCTAAAAATGTACTTTGCTTCCTGCAGAATGAGGGAGATTGACCAAACAGGTCTAAGTACAGGATGTGAAAATATTATAATCTTTGGAAAAGTAAATCTTCATCGGACTTTCTGTATAGCTTAACCTAGAATTGGGTTAAACTGATAAATTCTTAAGGTTATGTAAGCTCAAGTAACCTGAATGTGGCAGGTGTGTACTGTTTTTTTGTTTTGTTTTTTAAAAGCATTGCTTGATGAGGTCAGAGCCCAAGGTCACAGTGTAGGCTTGAATAGAAGAGCAACTTAACGTGAACCACACTTGAATCATTTCATGTGGGAAGCGGCAGTGGAAGATAATTTAAGTGTTCTGATTTAGTAAGTATGCCTCATTTGGGCCCCCAAATTTAGATTTATACCAATCCCCTTTCCACCATGATCCATCACCCAGTGATTCTGATATTCTGTATACTATACTTTAAACTATACTAAACTTAAAAAATAGCATATAAACCAAGCAAAAAATTGAATAATAAAACATTTAAAAATATATCATTTTGTCATATCTGTATGTTAAAAACCACTGGAGATGAACATAAACAATTATAAAATTACTCACTTGCTTTTAAAATAGCTTCCATACCATTTAATTAATGTGGCTAATGAGGTAAAATTGTTCAAATTCACATAGGGTATTCCTTATCAATCTGACCTGGGAGGAAATCACAATATGCTTACACAACATTCTTTGCCTTTGGTGTTTATTATAGGTATGAGAAGTGAAACGATTATCTGGATTGTCTCTCACTTAATGAGTGAACAAGTGATTTAAATGGTGAGCACCCTGAAAAAGAAGGTATCCACCAGACTTCTGATTTTACATTTACATTTCACACTGGTTCACAAATAGAAGTTGTGGTCTCACTATACTATATATAGTGATAGTCTCCATTATGATTAGCTATTAATTTTTTTCACAATTTTGAAATTGCTGATATTTATTAAATCTTTTGTTCACAATGCTACATTCTCTTAAATTTTTTTTATTGTAGTAGTTATTCTACACATTAAAATAATTTCCTATGTAGAGGTTCCCCATTTCTTAGATATATTTTAACACACCATTCTATCCACCAAATCACCAAGTATTCTTCCCCATTGTCCAGTGGGCTCCACTACCGTTTTGCCCCCACCCCCACATTCCCTTTTGGTCACCTCATATCTATTGCAAATGTTTCAGGGTTGATTATGTTTCATCTTTTCCTCTGTTTTGTCTATTCACATTCCACCTATGAATGAGGACATCTGGTATCGTTCTTTTGACTTGTTTCACTTAATATAATCCCCTCTAGTTCCATCCACATTGATTCAAATGAGAGGGCTTCATATCTTCTAAAAGCTGTGTAGTAGTCCATTGTATATATGTATCACATCTTCTTTATCCATTCATCTATGTTGGCCACTTAGGTAATTTCTAGCTCTTAGCTATTGTGAATAGGGCTGCAATAAACATGGTGATACATACATCTCAGCAAATGGGTACTTTTGCATATTTTGGGTAGATTCTTGAAAGTGGAATGATGGCATCATATGGGATTTCCATATTCAGTTTTTTGAGGAATCTCCAAACTGGTCTCCGTAGGGGTTATACCAATTTGCACTCCCATCAACAGTCCAAAAGTGTTCCCTTTTCTCCACATCCTTGCCAGTATTTGTTTCCAGACTTTTGGATAGTAGCCAGTCTTTCAGGTTTAGGGTGATAGCACATTGTTGTTTTAATTTGCATTTCCCTGATAGCCAGTGAGTTAGAACATAATTTCATGTGCCTTTTGGCCATCTATATAACCTCTTCAGAAAAGTGTCTCTCCAATTCTTCCTCCCATTTTTTGATTGGATTGTCTGTTCTTCTGTTGTTGAATTTTATGAGTTCTTTGTATATTTTAGATATTAAACCTTTGTCAGAAATATTGAATGCAAATATGTTCTCCCAGTTAGTGTGGTTTTTGGTTTTGATGATGGTTTTCTTTTGTTATGAAAAAGCTCCTTAGTTTCATGTAGTTCCAGTTGTTTATTTTTCTTTTTGTTTCCCTTCATATTGGAGTTGAGTCCCCAAAGACTTCTCTATGACTGATGTCATGGAAAGTCTTTCCTATGTTGTTTTTTAAGAACTTTGTGGCTTCTGGTCTTATGTCTGAGTCTCTAATTCATTTTGAGTTAATTTTTGTGAATGGTGTTAGTGGTCTAGCTTCATTTTGCATGTGGCTGTCCAGTTTTCCCAACACCATTTGTTGAAGAGACTTTCCGTTTTCCATCAAATTCTTTTGGCTCCTTTGTCATAGATTAACTGACTGTATGGGAGTGGATCCATTTCTAGTGATTCAGTTCTATTCCACAGACTGTGCTTCTGTTATTATTCCAGTACCATATCATTTTGATTACTATTGCTTTGTAATATAGTTCAATATCTGGATGTGCAATCCCTCCAGATTTGTTCTTTTTTCTAATGATCACTGGCTCTACAGGGTCTTTTGTTGTTCCATACAATTTAAAAAAAAAAATTGTTCTATTTCCTGGAAATAGCCCTTGGGATTTTAATGGTGATTGCATTAAACCTATAGATTATTTTGAGTAAGATGGCCATTTTAATGATGTCGATTCTTCCCAGCCACAAACAGATGACGTCTCTCCATTTCTTTGTGTCCTCTTTTATTTCTTTTAAGAAAGATTTGTAGCTTTCATTGTATATATCTTTTGCTTCCTTTGTTAGGTGTATGCCCAGGTATTTCATTCTTTCACTTCTATTTTAAATGGTGTTATTTTTGTGATTTCATTTTCTTCTAGCATATTATTTTCATATAAAAATGCAACAGATTTTTGTGCCTTGATTTTGCAGCCTGACACTTTACTGCATTCATTGGATGATTTCTACAAGTTTTTTGATAGCTTTCGAGATTGCAATATATATAATGATATCATATGCAAACAATGAGTTTTACTTCCTCCTTTCCAATTTGAATTCCTTTTATTTCCTTTTGTTGCCTAATTGCTCTAGCTAAGACCTCCAGTACAATGTTAAATAACAGTGGTGAGAGTGGGCAACGTTGCCTTGTTCCCGACATAAGAGGAAATGCTTTCGATTTTTTGCCAATGACTATGGATATTGGCTGTGGGTTTTTCATATATGGCCTTTCTTATGTTGAGGTAAGAACATTTTATTCTTATTTTATTGAGGGTTTTTATCATAGATGGGTGTTGGATTTTGTCAAAAGCTTTCTCTGCATCTATTGATATGATCATGTAGTTTTCTTTTTGCTCTTGTTGGTATAATGTACAACATTGATAGATTTAGGTATATTAAACCACACTGGCATCCCAGGAATGAGTCCCATTTGGTCATGATGGATAATACTTTTGATGCATTGTTGAATTCGGTTTGCTAATATTTTGTTGAGAATTTTTGCATCTATGTTCATTAGAGATATTGGTCTGTAACATTTTCTTGGTGACACCTCTGTTAGACTTGGTATCAGTGTAATGTTAATAAGCATTTTGTCTTCCTGCTGGATTGATCCTTTAATCATTATATAGTGTTCATCTCTGTCTTTGTTATGCTTTTTAGATGGAAGTCTGTTTTATCTGATATGAGTATAGCTGTTCCTCCTCTTCTGTGGTTGCCATTTGACTGTAGGATATTCTTCCAGCCATTGACTTTGAGCTTTTATTTATCTCTCGAAAGAAGGTGGTTTCCTGAATACAGTAGAAGGTTGGGTTATGCTTATTAATCCATTCAGTCACTCTGTGTTGTTAGACTTGTAAGTTCAGTCCATTATTGCTTAGGGGGATTATTGATATATAGCTACATAGTGTCATTTTATAATTTGTCTTTTGAATGTTGCTCCAGATGATGACTTTGTTCTCTTTCTCTTTTTAGGTTGCATGGGTACAGTTACATTTTGATTGATTTTGCCATTTGTTTTCTTCTTCGCTTTCACCCTGGGGATATATTTTGAGGTTATCCTGAAGTTAGCATTCACAATTCTATGTTTACTGCCTAAATTCATTTGAAAGCGTGTAATTCTTCCATTCATTCTGTCTACTTTTGTTCTCTTCTCTCCACTTTTAATATTTGCTGTCATACTGTTTTTTGTGTGATTTCTTAATGCCTTATAGAGCATCCTTTAATATGTTTTGCAAAGCTGGTTTTGTGGTGATAACTCCTTTAACTTTTACTTGTCCGAAAAGGTTTTTGTCATTCCTTCAGTTCTAAATGACAATCTTGCTAGACATAGTATCTTAGGTTGAAAATCCTTTTCTTTCAGACTTTGAATATATTATACCTTTCCCTTCTGCCTTGTAGAGTTTCATTTGAGAAGTCCACTGACAATCTTTTAGGGGATCCTCAGTATGTAACACATTTTTCTCTGGCTGCTTTTAATAGTCTTTCTTTATCTTGTACTTTTGACATTTTTATGATGATGTGTCTAGGTGTATTTATGTTTGGGTTTCTTTTATTAAGAACTCCTTGAGTTTCCTGGGTCTGGAGGCTTGCTTCATTCCTCAGGTTGGGGAAGTTCTCATCTATTATTTCTTCAAATACAGTTTCTGCCCTCTTTTCTCTCTCTCCTCTTCTGGGACTCCTATGATATGAATGTTGTTCCTTTGATATTATGCCAGAGGTCTTGAATGCTATCTTCAATTCTATGAATTTTTTTTATCTCTTTGCTGGTTTTCTTGATTGAGTTCCTCTGTTCTATCTTCCAGATCACTGATTCTATTGGAAGTTTCATCCATCCTATTGTTGAGTTCTTCTACTGAGTTCTTTGATTCATCCATTGTGCCTCTTACCTATTTGATGTCTGGTTTTAATTCTTCTCTTTGCTTCCTGACATTCTTGTTTACTGCCTCTACTGATTTCTGGATTCCTACAAGTATGTTAATCATTGTTATTCTAAATCCCTCTTGAGGTCATTTATATATGTTCAGATTTTCCCCTTAGTTTTTGGTTGGATCCATCATTTCACATATTTCTCTGTGCCTTTTCTCTATTCAGCATTCTATTTATATTTCTGAGTGTTCAGTTTCCCTGGCATTGTATAGGTTTGACTTGCACAGGATTCGCAATAAGCTGCAGTTTTGGCTCTATCCACAAGACGTGCTAGCAGGTAGTGTTGAGGCTTGGGACTGCCTTCTCATTGCAGTCCAGTGAGCAGGGTATCTGATGGGTGGGGTTTCCAGTGGGCGGATATGCGGTGGGCAAGATTTCCGATTGGTGCACCCCAGGCTCCAGCATGAAATGGTTGTGGGAGGGGAGATCTTTGCCTGATTTCTGGTTATGGCTGTATCCAGCACAATTTCACCATGAGGACTGCAGCTCATCTCTGGGTGAACAGCTCTCCTTTCACCCTCTGGCAAGTCATCCGTCTGTGTCTCTGCATCTCAACCCATCTGCCTGCCTCTTGCTACTTCTGCAGCTGGTCCAGAAATCCCTAGCCTCCACCCCACCATATTTCCAGAGACTCCCAAACTCTGTCCCAAATCCAAATCTGTGGCTGAGCCGAAAACTCTGCTGGGTGCCTTCATTCACTGTTAGTTTTCAGCTATTCTGTGTCTAGCTGAAGTTCCAGTCATTTCTTGGCATTTGTTTCAGGAAAATTGGTGTGTTTTTTTTGTTTGTTTTTTCAGTATCTGTGGGGAGCAACCTGGAAGTGTGTCCTCTCAAGACACCATCCGGTAGTCGATCCTATATTCATTTTATAATATTAACATTTTATCTAAAGCTATATTTCACACCACACCCTCCACCAAAGTTCCATTGATTTTAAAGGTAGTTTTCTCTTGAAAAATGTGTTTCTATTGCCTTATATAAACCACATTCATGCAATTTTAAAATAAAATAAATTCATCAATATCACTCAGTAATGATAAATATCCACAGAAACAACAATTGCCTCATCCATCTTTTTTTTTTGCAAGCTTTTATCCTTTTTTGGTCATATAGAGATGGTCAAATAAAAATATAAATATTTTCAGAGAAATTTTTACTTTTAATTAGAAATGACAATGAACTTTTAAAAAAGAGGCAGTCAAATCTTAGTTCAAGAGAAAGGAGAAGGGAAATAAAGATTATGTGACCCTCAGGTGATGGAGAAAGGGGAGAGACATGTAAAGGGAAAAGAAGAGACAGAAACAGAACGATAATGAGACCCTGACTTGGTGCTTTGCTGGAGCTGGCTTGTTCTGATTGCAAAGTACTGATTGTTAAGTATTCAGGAATTTCCCAAGTTAGTTGTTAAAGTCACCCATTTGTTAAATATTAAGATATACGAACTTGTATTTAAATGTGTTTTATTTTAATTAATGTTATATACTCAAAACTCTTGTTTTATGACTATTTTACTATTATCCCTGCTCTTAAGATTAATGTCTATAGTATATAAATTATGGAAACATTGAAATACTACATCTACTGGTATTTTTCTAGGCATCGCTTCTCAACTCCATGTTCAAGCTGGTAGGTTGAAACAGTCATGGTGGGATTATTTACATCACAGAAATATAAAAATGTTGTAAATGGCATCCTCTGGTGGCCTAGCAGCTTAGTTCATAGGGCATAGTTTAAATACATTCCAAGGTCCCAAGTACAAGACCTGGGGTCCACAGAAACAACCAAGAGAAACAACTAAATAAAATATAAATAAAATGCCTCTTTCTCATCATTTCTAATCCTGCCTGCCTGCCTGCTCGCCTTCATTCCTGCCTATATCTTTCCTTTTAAAAAAATAGAAAAAAAAAATGCTACAAATCAGGACTTTAGCAAACCACTGCCCTAGTTCTGATATCTCAGTTGCCCAAACCAGTCCTCATGTTCCTGACTTTATTTCCTCTGTATACACATGCATGGCATTGTCTGTCCAATATTTGAAATAACATCTCTTTTTATTTCAGTTAGCTGACTGGATTCCTTTTCCTTGCTACTAAAATTGCTTGAATAGAGCTAAGTAATTGTAAAAAATACACATTCCTTTAGTGTCTGCTCTTTTGCTTTCATCTGTTTCCTTTAAAATGAATAGTTTTCAGTTTTATCTGTGTGATTACAAACCAGTGAATGTCCAACAAAATTAATAAGACAGGAGTGATTTTGTTCACATTCCCACTTCCTGTCCTGCCACCCCCATGCTTCCTGGACAATTTAGGCTGTCATCTATGGGAAAACAAAGGAGTTTTTAAAATTTATGGTTAACAGGTAATGGATATTCTTTTAGCAGAATACAAGAGGTAACAATGTGAAAGAATTATTATTATTTAGATAAATCATCTAAATCTCCACTACCATATTATGTCTTATCAAATTCTCCCTTTGGGAGTAATTCTATACTTCTTACTGCTTTTCACTGATGGCAAATCTGTATATGACTCAAAAATTAATAAACCCAGGCTAGGGGAAAGCATAAGAGAAGACAATCTGCATGATGTGAGCAAAATGAAGAAAAGTATCAAGAGTCTGTGGGTTGGGGAAGATAGAGTGGGTATTGGATGAGGAGCTCTCTTCATTCTGCAGATCTCTCTGTCCTAAGCACCACAGACTAGTTTCATGCACTGACCTACGTAGTTCTTCAAATTGGGACTTATAAGTAGACATAGGATATTTTGTGACTTCATTGTGATAATGTAAGTCGGTGTCAATTGAAAGAACATGGAATATTTCATTAAATCAAGTTTCTTTTTCCATCCAAGGTGATACAATGTCTACCCTGCAAACCTAAATATATTCTTAAGAATAAAAAGATAAAAAAGAAGACTATTAATTGGAAAAAGAAAGAAAAGGAAGAGCAGTTATTGGGAAATAGTCTAGTATAGTACTTCTCAAAATGTGTGTATGGTTTACCAGTTTGCAATGAAATAAGTACAGAAATGGAAATTAAGAATTTTAAACATTTTTAGAGAACTTAACTTATAGAGCAATTTTATATCCACTGACTCTGATAGTAAAACTAAGAGGCTCGAATTTTTCATATTTCAAAATTTTATATTGCCAATACTTAATAATGTTGTAGATTATAAAAGTTTTGGTTCTCAATGGATTTGAAATTTAAAAAGTAATTCAGCCTAGAGAATTTAAAGGCATAGGTAAATATACATGATTTATATGATTCTTTTAAGAGAGAAAGAAAGGGAAATGAAAAAGAAGCATTTTAAGCCAGGAAGGAAAAGGTGAAGGAAGCACTTTTATTTGTTTATTTTGTTTGTCCTCCCCCACCCTGTGTCCTGGGTCTTGAATCTGTGACCTTGGGTTTTTTATATATTCTACATGCCAATCCCTGGCATAGTACCTGAGCCACCAGGATGTAACACATGATCTTTATGACTTGTAGAGAAAATTAGCGCTATTTATCACATAGCAGATTGTGTGGAAAAATTTATACCTGAGAGTCAGTTTGAAAATTAAAAATAAAAACTTGTAAACTTATCAGGAAAGTTTTATGTTATAAATATTTTTTTTGTATTTTTCAAATAAAAATCTGTATTGTGAAAATATTTTAAATTATTTTAGTTAAGTTGCCTTTTTGTCTTATGTCTAAACAGTGTTTTAAACAAGAGCAATTGATCATTACCCACAGTTAATTTTTTCTCCTGCCTTCCCAGGTCAGTTAATGACTTCATAACCAACCTACCATCCAAACCCAGATCCTCCCTTTCCTCAGTCTCTCAAAACCACTCCTCTCAGTTCTTTATCCAAAGTATTTCCTCTATTACTCAATCTGTCACCCATTTTACTACCTGATTTCATGGCACCATCCTTTTCATCAGGGCCTGTGAAAGTCTCCTAAGTGTTTCCTCTGTTTTGACCCGTGTACTCAGAGCTGCTGCATGTTTAATTGAATATGGTTCTCAAAAGAAGGGCCCTGTACTTGATTTAATGCTCTGCCATTGCCTTCTTGAAATTCTTAATTATTTTGGAAAAAGGGATCCTGCATATTCGTTGTGTGTTGCACCTTTCAAATTATAATTTGCCCTGCCTGTTCCCCTACAATTTCTGCTCTGTAGAGCAGCCAGAGTAATTTTTAAACTATACATCAAGTCAGGTGTTCCCCTACACAGAACCCTCTAATCACTGCTTGCCTTTTCCCCAGATATTTAGAATAAAATTCATGTTCCTGACTTTTGCCTTAAAGACCCTACATCTTTGGTTTCTATCTATTTAGCCCACCACCCTGCTGTTCTGCTTCTCAATCTTGCCACACTGACCTTCTTTATTGCTCTTCCCACAAGCTGAACTCCTTCCTGAGGTCTCTATGCTTTCTGATCTTGTTGCAAAACATCTTCTTTCAGTTTTCTAAACTGCCAAATCCTGATTTTTTAATGCAATTCAGGTCTCATCTTCCATTTTATCTAATAAGTGGGGTGTCTTCCTAAGTATCATCTTTCAATAATCATCTTTTGTATTTTCTTAATTATGTACATTCACTTATTACTTTGTCTACTTGTTTTTGATCTGCTTTCTTCATCATTCCATCCAACTCCATCCCACCCAATATCATTTTTAGGAGGAGGGGGATGCCATTTACTGGTTTGCAGTTATAACCCCTATATCTAGACTAGTATGTGAATTATAAGTAAGTGCCCACAATGATTTCTTGAAAAAGTGAATGAAAGGAATTGGAACTGCAAGAGATAGGGAAAATATATTAGACTTAGCTTAGTGCTAAAGGTATTTGTAAATATTTGCCCCAATGAAAGTGCCATAAAATTGTTCATTTGGTCAAATGGTTAAATGTTTAAGAGAAAAACTAGAAAATAAAGTATTGATACAAACTGTATTGCCTAATAGAGACAACATTTCTTAATAGGCAATATTAGTTAAGAACATAAAATTCTCATGTATTCATGTTGTTCATTTATCCAAGAGAAGCTTTATTTATTTTTCTGGAACAAAGTTACTGTTTTTCTTCTTTCTTTGTTATTATGTGTGAACATCTGGGAGCAAGATTAATCGACAGTGCACAATTGTTTATGCTTTGGGTATTTCTCATGATGAGTAATCTGTTGTTACTTTTATGCACACACTTGTGCAGTGATAAAATATTATTCAAAATACAGTAATGTTCCAAGAATATGTCATTAATAACACACTCATGTCATCAGCACCTTTTCACTGACCTGGCCACATCTCAAAAATGTGTGGATGTTAGAATGTGTTCTATCACTCTATTTGATGTTTTCTGTGCCAACACATTAAACCAGTGTTTTACAACTGGTGTTTTGAAAAACTCCAATGGATTCTCTGGACAGACGTATTTTCTATGGCTGAACACCAGCTCACCTTCTCTCCCGGAGCTTGCAGTTAGTCATCACATCAAAGAGAGGGAGAAAATAAGCTAATATTAAATAATATCTCACATATATGGAGTGCTTACTATTATGTATTACAACAACCCTCTGGGGTCATTTCTCCATGATATAGAATGCAATGTAATAAGAGCTCAACATAAGTCATATTACGTACATTTTCACAACTTCATATAAGAGTTAATATTATTCTCTCAAAATTAAAAATATGGGGTTCACAAGTGGTAAAGAATTTTCCAAATATGTATCATTTTTGTGGAAAAGCAAAAATTTTAATTCAAGCCTGACTCTAACATTCAGTTCTGCTACAGTCTAATGATTCTCTAAAAGGAGTTTCAGGTTTTTAAGTTCAGTTGCTAATGTGGTTTCAATGGTTTGATTAGCTTTTCTCATATTGTTTTGCATTTTCTTTATGACTGTCAACATCAAATTCCCCATTACTGACAATTGTTGATCTGAGTTAAGGCATCTCTAATATTACCTCCTTCTTTATCATTATCACACATTTGAGTTATTCTTTCAGGTCCTGTCTACCATTATTCAGGTCTGTGTTAGCTATTCTTATCCTTTGCCATTAATTCATTTTCTTTCATAGAACAACTGAAAATCTAGTGTCTTTCTATATTAGTTTTTAGGGTTGTTGCTGCTATAAATTATTACCAACTGAATAGCTTAAATGAACAGAAATTTATTCTCTCAAGGATTAGTAGCCTAGACATTCAAAATAAAGATATTGACATTGTTGCTTTTTCTCTGAAGGCTCTTAAGGAGAATTTATTCTATGCTTTCTGATGTTGCTGATAATCCTTGGTGTTCTAGGTTTGTATGCATCATTTCAATCTTTGCCTCTAGTTTTGTACGGGTTTTTCTGTTCTATGTCTCTGTATGTCTTCTCCTTACGAGGACACTAGTCATTGGATTGTGGGTCCATTCTAATCCAGTGTGACTTCATTTTAATTGAACTAATTTAATCTGAAAAGATCCTATTTCCAAATAAGATGTATTATGAGGTTCTTGGTAAAGATGATTTTTTGGAGGACATTTTTCAATCCTTTACACTCTCTAATAGCTAGCAACTCCAATGAATAAATCTTATTTTCTCATTTCTTCAATCAATGAGATAAGATGAGGTGCTTAAGTATCTCTTTAACTTAAACTCATTCTTACAGGTAATTTACTATATTACTCAATGGTTTCTCTTTTGATAAGTCTCTTTGGCACTTCCAGAACTGACTCTTCTCACTACAACCACATACCAATTTCTAAAACATTCTCCTATTTTCACCAGTGACTTGGTGCCTTACGCATAACCTTTCCTTTGTCTTCCTTTTCTGTCATCAACAACAGGATTTCCACATCAGTACTGACGAACTGTCCAACTCCAAAGTTTTTCCATGTCCCCCAATGCACAATATTCATTCCCTTTGTATCTGTGACTTTTTTCATAGGCTCTGCTTATGAATTGAGGCTTCTGTCAGACTCTTGAATGCAAGTTTGGCTAGAATCTTCAGTGTGGCTCTCTTCTATGTGCCTTCACACCAATACTATGGTTTTCATCAATAGCATGTCCTTTAGTTTATCTTCCCCCAGTACCTCAGTCTTTATTTTTCTGACTTTTAAACCACTGTCTTATTCTGAAATCTATGATCAAACATGAAGAAACTTTTGCTTTTCCTGTGTAAAAGAATTTGGTTTAAGCATTTAGCTGTAAAATACGCTATAAAAACTTAAAGATCAAATCATGTGAAATAAACAAAAGGTCAAATTTAATTAAATGACAATTATTTTTATCACTCTCTAATCTTAAACTCTGCTGTAAAGAAAGGAATAAAATTGTCTTAGCTTATCTATTTCTAAAATAAATCTTTCTCAAAAATTATTTCTGCTAGGAAATAAAGAGCAGCTTTTTTTTCTAGGAATGAAAATGGAGACCTTAAAAAAATGCTAGCCCAAGAAGTTTATGTATGTGTGTGGGTTTATGAAGATTTATAAGATAATATCAACAAAATATGAGTTTTATGAGTTTCTCATGACTTCAATCAACATGCTGACATAACATTTTGAGTTTTATATATGCCTAAAGAAGATAACTGACCTTAATGATTAAGCAGAATTTTTAATATAATATTTTCTTAATGAAATGTAATAAATGCATTTAAAAAATTTTATGTTTAAGGAGATTTGCAGTCCTACTTAACTCCATGTTTTGTAAGTTTTCAGAATAAACATTTTATTTTCTCCATAGTCAATAAAATTTCATCTATACATCAATACTCCATTATTAATGCATTTGCAACAATATACATAGAAATGTAATAAAACAGTAATAGTAACACAAAACAATAATAACAATAGAAATAATTTATTAATGCATCTTTCAGAAATGTACTAAGATTTTTATATATCATTGAATTGTTACCAAAACCCGCAAAAGAATGACTAGTAATTTTCCAAATATAAAAATGAGAAAAGAAGTACAAGGAAGTTGATTGGCCAAGATCATTGCTAATTTGAGACTGAGATTTGAATTCTGGTTTATCTGACTACAAAGCTTCAGTTCTTATCGTAATACCTCATGACAAAATAAATTTGTACTGATTTTAAATTATAAAGACATTATTAAAATAAGCTTCATGTCATCCCACTATTAGGATGTCATGTCAATGTGAAGGTCAATGTGAGATTTTCATTTTTGCCATCCCATACAAAAAAACAAAACAAAACAAAACAAACCCTCATATTTCTTTGGCATTTATAAGACTATTGAGACAATAAAGCTCTATAGTTATCTTAATTCCCAATTTTTTCTGTTTTTAATATAAATTTAAAGGAGGTATAACATTATACATTGCAACCAGCTCCCAAGAAAGACACTTGTAAGGTTCTCCTCCTCTGTCCTTGAGAGTTGCAGGGTTAGTCTTTGCTTCTGAACCCAGATTCACAGGGATGTGATCACATAAGTTCCAACACACCACAGAGTAGCATGAGTGGCATTTAATCTAAATTGGTTTCAGTTAGAATATTTTCATCAAAACTGTGCAAGCAAGCTACTTAATCTCTCTAAAATAACTATTTTTTTAAATCTAACCTAATCTAGCCATATAATCGAGTCAGGAGTTTTTGTGAAAATAGCAATAACAGAGATAAGGCATCTAGAACCCTTTTTTGAATGGATTATAGAATTTTTCTCTTCCCTAATCCCTATTCCCTATTTACACTGCAAGCCTCTTATTAAATATATATATATATATACATCCATATATATATACATATATATGTATATACACACAACCCATATATATGTGTATATACATATACATATACATATACATATATGTGCATATATACATATATATGTATATCTATATATATGCACATCCTGGTAGAGTTTGGTGCAGCACGTACATCCTAAGGACCCAGGTTTACATTCTGGGGCCTGGAACAACAATAAGAATGAACAACTAAATAAAACAAAATTTTTCTTCCTCCTCTCTCTTCCTGCCTACCTGCCTACCTCTGCTCTCCTTCATCCTGCCTGTATCTTTCCTTTAAAAAGCAAATGTGTGTATATGTGTCTGTGTACATACATACATACATACATACATACATACATACATACATATATATCTTATATTTGTCTTTTAAACTTCAAATTATGGCACAAAATAAGCACTGCTAAATAGAAGTGGATCTGTGCAAAACAGGTTAAATAGAATAAAGAATCCCTACTAGTTGACTTCATAAAACATATATGTGCTGTTTTATTAATTCCAGTCACTTATTGATCCATTAAATTCTTGATCTACATCAGAATCTGGAGAAGGAAACACAGTTCACTGAATAAAAATTTACTTATTTAAGAAATAGGTCCTTAGAGTTGGTTCTTTCTGATTTAGAATTTTTATCTTAAGAAAATAATGACAGTAATAAAGATGACTAAGTCAAAAATAGTGGGCTGCAAATTCTGAGGCAGAATTTTCACCATATTCCTTGTGAGTAAGATTTGTCCTGCAAATGTGTCCAGTTTCCTCCCCTATCAATGTCAAGTATAATTAACCTTAAAATTTCATATTTTACTTTAGCTATCAGAACATGGTCTTAAAAACAAAATACCTTTCTTTAGAATCAGCATTTCCTTATAAGCACGACATAAAATTTAGAGATTATTTTTCTCTCAAATTAATACACTTAGTTTCTCCAGGATTATTTCAGTGTTTTGCTACATTCTACTAGAAATTAATTAATAAAAATTTTTTCTTTCCCCAAACAAGAAGTTAGAAATCATTTTTGTCAGACTTTTGTGAAAATTAATTATGAGAATTCATACAACTTTTAAAAATATTTTTAATATTTCTTTCATGAAAAACAAGTTTTAAAGTATAATTTAACACCCACTCACCCTTTCAAAAAAAGAATCAAAAGCATTTAGGAACATTCTTAAACTACCCATCTTCAAATATGACTAATTAGTTTAACCTTATGCTTCAGGTTGCCTTTTAAATGACTCAGGAAAGACCTTAATTGTGCATTTTCCATCCAAGTGAACTGAGAAAACAATATATGATTGTATATATAATATATAGTATACATAGTCTAATACAGAATAATAAAATCATTGTGTTAATAATTTGACCTCACTACTGATAAGGAAGAAACATTCTTTTCTTTCTTTCTTTTTTCCTTTGGCTGTCAACAGGACTATGATTATATTGTGAAATGGAATTTCTTAAAAAGGTACAGTTCTTTTATTGCTTAGCTTTCTGAAAGATGATTTAATTGTGAACTTCGACCATCAGAAATCATCAGACCCAAGACCTAAGATTTTCACTGAAGAGTGGAGTCATGTTTATTTAATCACCTTTCTTTCTTTCCAGAATGATACAGTTGCCATGAGGTTTTCCTTGAAGTATCCCTGATTAAAAGTTAGGCACAAATTCTCAGAATCCTTCATCCTTTGTCAAATTGTAACCTGGTGCTTAGTTAGTGATTCTTTCTAGGATTTACTTAAAAGAGTTTGTGTTGAGAGTATATTTTCAAGATTAAGGTATGTTCTATACCTTTATGAAACCTCTATACTTTATAAATTGCAATATTGAACTTAACAGATATTTTGCTTTCAAAGTAGCTTTTACACATTCATGCTCACCCTCTTTCTGGCTGTGTCAAAAGAATACATTCCTTGAAAAGATAAAGTAAATCAAAGACAACTATGCTGGATGGGCACAAGCTCAGGGGACAACTTTAGCCTGCCCATAGTGCCTGCTAGCTCCCTTGTTGCAGCCCTGCCTCACACCCCAGGAGACCAGGTGCTCCGAATAGCATAGTGTGGAAACCACTGAGCATATTCTGCTGCCTGCTTCTGCTTCTTTCCTTATCGCCTTGAAATTTCCAGCACATACATGAAGGCCACTATCCTTCTCCAAGAAATGTTCTTTGAAAAGAGTAAATCTGCTGCTACATAAAAGAGAACAGATTCTAACATGGATATGATATAATGGAAATGTCATACTCTTTCCCCTTTTCTAAAATTTCTCTACAATAAATGAAATGATTCTTTAATGGTGTCTAATGATTTTGACTGGGTATGTAACAGAGAACTTAGGTCTTTATTCTTGCTACTACCTGCTGTATCATTGGTAGTACAAAGATCAAGATCCTCCAGAAATCATACCACATGCAGTAGGAGACCAAAGTAAGGACCAGATGGACCTATATGTCTGCCTCATAGCTAGCTGCACAGGTATCTCGTGAAGCTAATTCTGGGATATGCACACATGGCTTCCCCTGCCCACGTTTCTCATGCTCAGTTAGCTTTACTGCCACATCTGAGGGACAAATCTCCACTAAATTCAAAGATTGCCATAATGAATTTCTATATATGCACAGGCACCTCTTTTCAAAGCAATGACATCTATATTATTAGCTTTGTTGATATGTATAAATGTACATATGTCATATATATGCATGTAAGCA
This sequence comes from Solenodon paradoxus, assembly GCA_004363575.1. Lineage (NCBI taxonomy): Eukaryota > Metazoa > Chordata > Mammalia > Eulipotyphla > Solenodontidae > Solenodon > Solenodon paradoxus. Next base: position 2,271,535 of record RJWH01000026.1, read on the forward strand.
TACATATGTGTATATATATACATATTAGAAATTATTCTTGACAATTTGATATTCAAATTCAGTTCTTATTTCTATTTAACAATCTTATTAAATGTTCTTGTTTTTTATTTTGACCCAGAATTGAGCTATGAAATATAGATTTATAGTCCATAAATACTGTTATGGCATAAACAGGATATAATATACCACTGACAGGATCTAAATAGTTTTCAACTTTTCACAAAAAGCATTAAGCTAGTTCATGTAGATTTGTTCAATATATTTGCTATATTAAGTAATCAAAGTTTAGTGATATAAAAATAACCATATATTCTTTGGATCAGAAATTTTGTCAGAAAATGGTGGAAATGATTCGTTCCTGTTCCTCAATGTCTGGAATCTTAGTTGGAAAGACTTGAATAGTTAGGAGCACTGAAAATTCCTGGAATCACTTCAAAACATTTTAACCCATATTTATTTTGTGTAGGATAAGATGACTTACACTCTAAGTTCAACTTGGATAGTCAGTCAAAGTCCCAACATGTGACCTCTACATAGGAGTGCTGTCTCCACAATTTAGTGACAGATTTCAAAGTGTGAATGACTCAAAAATAAGCATCTAGAGCGTAAATATACTGGATGATTCAGGGTATACTGCATGGTTCTTATGATTTACCCTTGGTAGTAGTAAAGCATAATTTCCTTTATACTCTTGGGCAAATACAAGTCTGCCTCTATTCAACGGGAGAGGACAAGACAGAAATTTCAATGGGAGGAGTATCAACTAATTTTCAGAACTTTCTTTTTTTAATTTCCACAATTTCTACTCTGGCTTAAACTTATTTATAGTTTTCTCAGTGAAAAAATATCTTAATGATCTCCAAAGATCCAATAAATACCTAGTTCAATTTTGGTATGAGGCTCAGGTTTGAGGTCCAGAATCTTACCCCTTAAACTTGATTAAAGAACAGATGAAACAATTCAGAGTCAAATCTTTGGGTAGATTTTTCTCTTTTGTCAGTCTGAATACTTCTAATTTATCACTCAAATTTAAGTAAATGTGGTTGAGAGCTACAATAGAAACTCATTCAAAACAAAGGGAGAAAGGAGACATTCTTATAAATTCATTTAACATTAATAACATCCTAGAGAACCTCTCTTCAATCATTGTCACATTGGAGGTTTGGAGTTAGCATATTAATTTTTGGAAAACAAAATTCAATCCTTTGTCTATAGTTCAAAGAAAACACTTGACACTATTAGCAATATACCATAAGATTCTTTAAGCAGATTCATTGCATTAATATCTATTTTCTGATATACAGCTTTTTTCCACAGCACTTCAGATAGCAATTTCTTTAAACTTTTGGCTACTACATAAAAGTTCAACTGCCCTTTAGCAATAATTACACTCTTCTTATTTACATGAAGCTACCACTGAAAGTTTCCTCAAGGCATGTAAGGCTTCCACATACTATCTTGTCAAGTCTATTTCAGTTTCTACTTGTCATAATATCTCTGAATCAGAGCCAGATGGTTCAGGTTTTTGTTATGGCAACATCTCAATCACAGTATAGAATCTGGTTCAAGTATCCATACCACTGCAAACCTTGTGAGGTAAAACATTACGCTATGCTGAAAGTCTCTGTAAATCAGAAATGCAGATAGATTAGCTCTTCTCTATTCCATGTAGGGCCTCATCTGTGAAGAATCAGGATGACTTGAATGGTTGGCAGCCTGAATTCTCTAGGTTATTCTTCATTCACATATTTTGCACTTGGCCAGAGATTACTCAAAGCCAAACTTTGTTGGGTGTATCAATTGACCTTTTCTTGTGGTCTTTCTAGGTGGTTTGGGTTTCTCATAGCTAGGGTGCTGAATCCACAAAGTAAAAAATCGGGGAATGAATGTTTCAAGAAAAACAAAAGGAAGTTTATGCCTTTTTTTAATGACTTTCTCTCAGGAGAAATATAACATTACTTCCACCATAATTCATTAGCCAAAAGTGTTTTAAGCCTACCTGTATTAAAACAAACAAGACATAGAGCCCACCTTTACATGGAGAATTATCGAAGAACTTGCAAACTTGAAAAATAATTTCCCCTCTGTGGTCTGTCTTCCTCCTTGCCTAACCAATGACTTCTCTGACATCGACTCCTATGATTCTCCTCTTGCTCAATTTACTTTATTGAAATTTCCCTTTTCATTGGACAAGTTAGATATTATCTTAAGGTATCTGTATCTTCAGTTTCCTTTGACTAAATTGTTCTTTACCAAGATAGCTGTGTGTTCATCCCCTCATCTTCAGTTCTTGATGAATGTGCTAATTTTACAAGAATATAAGCTCCAGGAGAATCTTAGATGATGTTTTTTACTTTGATGTTATAGCCCATAGGATGCTACCTAAAATAATATGGTAAATAAATGTATATGATAAATACATAAATGTATTGAATTAATCTCTAATTCCCATATTGATGATTTATTCTTATTTTACCCACTCTTTAATGTAAAGTCCCTTTCCTCATGAACTTGAGAGTCTGAATATGGGAGAATGAGAACTTAAGAATATGTAATAGAGAACAGGGACACAAATTAAAACAAAGGTATTTCATTAAATTAAAATTTCCTCCCAAATTATATTTTTACTTCTGGTTTAAAGATCTATCTTGAATATTTAATTTATATTTTACACAATAAACTAAAAAACTTTGGGTTTGTTTTGTATCTTATATTAAATAATAAAGTATTTGAGAATGTGGTTGAGTGAGTGAAGTTTAATAGCAAAGTTTAAACTAAATCAAATTTAAAACATCTCCTTTTTAGTTTTGAGTTATAAGGATACATCATAAAGAGCATGATTAATCAGAGTTGAACCAAATTCACAAATTAAGCTAGAAAAATCCTCACTTTATTTGATAAAGATAAGAAATTATATAAGTTATGATTTCCTATTTATTTTCCCCATCTTTAGTCCTAATGTTACTGCTATGTGCAAAATATGCATATGCAAATACAACAGAAGTCCAATATTGTATTTTCCTTAGGGCATCTTAGTTATGAAGCTGATGAAACATAATTCTCTGCTATGCTTAATGTCAAAGTATTTTGAATCCTGTGACTTAATACATGATTGAGTCAATTTATGATCGATAGGTGTGGGGAACATCAGTAGAAACAAAAGAACGGATGGCTTTTATAGTGCATATTTTTTTGGCTAACACTCTAGTCCATTTAATTTAATTTTATTGGAATTCCATATAATAATAAAATAAATAGAACATGTTTATCTAGGAAGGGATGAAAACTAGAATTTCCTAATTGACTATGAGCTTTTTTTTCTTAAATTCCATATCTCATTTTATAATTTTTTTTCTTATTGCATCTTGAAGGTAGCAAATTCCATGTAACTGAATAATAAATATTAATGTCACGTTGTTTAATCATAAAACTTGTTGAAAAAACTACTCCAATTGATTAATACAATGATTGAATATAATAGCTTATCACTGAAACAAAATCACACTCTATATTTATAAATTAAGGTTAATGGGCTTTTATGGCTTAGTAGATGGATAATTATCTCAAGTATCATTCTCTGATGTTATGTATTCAAAATCTGAAAGTGAATAATGACCAAAAATTGCCATTTCAAGGATTGATGCCTTAAATTAGTCATCAGCCACAATCATTGCAAAGGCTCAGCTTTTGTTTCAAAGTTTACTTGAGGCGTAGTGATCTCTAGTAGTGGGAATTAAGTGCTACTTTCCTATTCAATAGATATACTCTTAAGAAGGTGAGTAAAGTCACATTCTTGGTCACCTATTCTATATGCAGTTTTTACTATAAAATGTACAATGGACTTTTAGTCATGAGCTTTATGAAGAATCTACAGATGTTAACATAAATATGAAAACCTGAAATGTGTATGTTATAATACAATGTTATTTTAATAAAGATGTAATTAAAATGTGCACTTTCACCTTTCTTAATATTTATATTTAGATTTTTCATCTTAAAATGATTTTATAATATATGAAACATCTTAAGAAAATCAAAGACTTTTTGAAATGAAGATGTAAAACTCTTCTTAGAGACTTAAGTTCTGATTTAGCCACTCATCCTAAAGATGAAAGGAGCTAGAGTCCATGACAGAGACAGAGCTATGATAGTGACATGGATACTCCCTCGTTGTTCATACTGTTTTTAACCTTTGAAATTCCTGTCATTATTTTATCAATTCAGTATTATCTAGTTGGTTCAAATGAGTTAAATGTATCTCCTTACTTATTTCTTGAAGACAAAGGGCATTTAATATTTCCCCGATGTTCACTTTTGTTCACTGATAATCTATTTCTATCTGAACACTAGAACTATGTATGTCTTTATTTTATTTATAGCAATGCTTTGTCATTTGACAAATGACAAACACTGTTACCTGACAGAGGCACAAGCATAGTGGGTAGTCAGTTGCGAGACATATAAAGAAAGCTTAAAACCTGAATACAACACAAACAAAATCAGTTCACTAAGGGTGGATTACATTTACTTAATGCTGGTTTGTAATATGGGAGATGGGTATATTTTCATTGCTCATTGTGTTCTATTTTCCTAATAGTGGTTAATATAATTATTATAAAAGTATAATATTCAGGGGGATCTTTCAAAGTTTTGTGAGAGTACTCTATGTAAAGGCATTGATACTCAAAATAATATAGGAAACAGAATTATGGGAAAGGAAAAACATGTATTTGTTTAATCTGTTAGCAGTTTATTAAAGCCTTAACTCCAACATCTAGAACAGTCTCTCATTCATATAAATATGTTGAATGAATGAGTGAATGAATGAATGCAAGAAAAGTCACACTAAAATTATTCTTTTATCATCACTTTCAACTTTAATGCTATCGTTATAAGTGGAGTTTTATAATATTTACATTTTTTCTCTGTAGTAGAGCAATACCTTTTCTAGATATTGAAAAGGCATTTTCTTTGATAGTGCATATATCTCTTATCTTTATCTAGTTATAAGATCACATCCTCAAACTTTCATCAATGAAAATTGAAAATACATTTGTAATTCAACCATTGATTTGAAATTTTGATGTATTTTCATTATACTTAAAGTGAGTTTTTTGACATGGGAACTTCAGAAATTGGCAAAAAGAGTAATTTTAGAAAACTATACATATAGCATTGAATTAATTATAGTAAATTATTCCAGAAACCAATTTGGATAGAGATATACAGATAAAAAGAATAGTAAATAATCTTTAATCACCAAAGTTTCTTTAAAAAGAGTTTGGAAAAGTAAATACATAAATATCAGAATTGAGATGAAGGAAGTGCTATCTTTTATTTCAGTTTTAAGTTGATAATAGCTGAAATTATGAATCAAGAAAAAGAAATGTGAGCTTAATCTAAATTTATGAATAAACTACCTAAAGGAAAAAAATAAATGGTTAGAAGAATTTCAAGAAAAGGATGGGAATTGAAAGCTTGATTTTCTGCATAAGCTCATCTGTATTATTTGACTTGATAATATGTGCAAGTGGTGTTTCCTTTTAACTTCCTTCTTGACATCTCTATCTGGGTGTCACAAGTGCATCTCAAATGGAAAAATATCTAACATTGAATTCACAGTATCAGTCTTTTTCCGCTGTCTCCTGTATCAGTTAATGACATGCATCCATTCATGCAATCATTCTAGATATTTCCTTCTCCCTTATTCTCTTAGTCCCATATTTCATTGTCCTCTCAATTTTGATCTCTTAAGTATCCCTTGAATATATAGGGTTTTCTTTTCCTGTTTCCCTTTATGTACTGATTTTTCCACCACACTGAATTTGTTTCATAATGATCTTCCCCAAATCCATTCATTAGAGTTTAAGTAAATGTTTTTCTTTTTTTAAAGGAAAGGTGCAAGCAGGAAGAGAGAGGTGGAAGAAGAACTTTGTTTTATTCAGTTGTTCATCATTGGTTGTTCCCTAGCCCCAGGTAGTGAACCTGGGACTTTGGAAAGTAGGTGAACTGTGCCTGGTTTTAAGGACTAGGCTACCAGGGCATTCCGGAGTAATTTTTTCAAATTGCAATTGTAATTGTGTTTCATACAATTGCTTAAAAAACAGAATGTTTTCCAATTTCTGTTAGTATACGGAACAATTCATTCTTCTCAGCATGACCTGGAGGGCTCTAAATGGTGAAGCTGTAGTGCCGTAGTATACCACCATTTTCACCGTCTGTGTCCTGGTTCACTTTTCTAACTCATGCAGTCCATCTGTTCACAGAACCTTCACATCTGTTCCTTCTTCTGCCTAATGCAAATAGCCTTACTGTAATCCATCCTTACCTGTTAAATTTAACCAGTCTTCAGATTTTACCTGAAGAGAAGCTTACTTTACCACACCAGCCCCAATCATGTTTTTTTTTGATATTTGCTCTTAAATAATCACATTCATTTGAATGATATTTTCATTTTCCCTTATTTTTCCTCTATCAGTCTCTAGTTTCTTCTAATGTTTTCTGAATGAGAAAGTGACTTCATAGATCTTTGTTCACTATTAAAAGTTCATTAATTCATATAGAAACTTACAAATTATAGGAATCGAATTACCTGTTGTTAATTAATATATGGCTTACTGGTCAGTTGTTCAAGCAATAATCCAAATGGTCTAAGTCTTTCTAGCACTCTCTCTCAAGTTCTAAACTTGTGCTACTTAATTTATTGCAAGACCTTTGTTTCTATTCTGAACTGCTATTGCACAGTTTTCTGAAATGCTAATATAGTAGATTAAGTGTAAACGTGCTGTCAACTGGAATGCTTTCTGCTGTTTGAAATTTTTTAGACCTCTGTGAATTTGAGAAGGAGAAATAATTTCTTCCAAATTTAGTGCTGATCAGAAGTTTTCCCTTTGCTTAAATGTTCTTATTTCGGACCATTTTTTTCTGGGTCATCAATCACTTGTAAAATAAATAACTACCTATATGCTGTAGATATATAGCCAATTAAACCAATTTATGTTTTCAGATAATTATATATATAGGCTACAATATTTTCATACATTTTCCTGGAAACTGTATCTGATGTCATTATTAAAAGCAGAATTATCCCGTGAACTATGAATCAACTGTTTTGTAAACACTGAAGTAAATAAAGAACAAAGTAGGTGACTGATGAATAGCTTCTTGATGGAAGAAAATTATATCTTATTTGATGAAGAAAATCAAATATAAGAAAAAATGAGTGATGCTTGTGAGATTTTTTTCTTACTACTATAGTATTGGAAACCCTGATCATCCCAAATAAGAGAGGTGGAAGGCTTTATATAAATCCTCATATAATTCACTTCTCTATTTTCAGGTGAAAAAAATGCACAGCATATTTTTAATTACCCTATATAGTAGTATAAGTTTTAAGTATTTTTAATATATTTTCCTTACTGTTCTATATTGTTGCCCTACGTCAAGCTTACTTCAGAATAAATGCATTCTCAATGTGTTCATTGTGCTAACAAGAGGCAACCAGTCTTTTTTTTTTTTTTTATTGAGACAAGTTTGTGGATTTTTAATTTGGAGACAAGCTTGTGGATTAATTTTTATTAGATAAAATTGTTCCCAGGAGAGAACCATGGAAAAGAAACTAAATTATGTTATGTCAAGATTTTCTGTTAAGTTCCAAATTGAATGATTTACAAAAGAAATGACAAGGTTTCTTTAGTCTGACAGATGTGGTATTTTGACAGGAATAGATTAAAAAGATCAAAGAGACAGAGGTAAATTTCCACTTTCTCCTGACTTTTTTCATCAAATTACCGCAGAGCTTTACAAGGCTTTTTACTTTTATTAACTCCCACATTCCACAAAATTTGAGCTGAGAATTCTCAATAAATGTCAAAGACGCAACTTGCCACTTTTTCTTGCTTGAAAGATCCAATGAGGCATTTTCCAAAATAAGGAAAAGTGCTATAATAGAGTTGTAAATTAAGAGACAATACATTGTGAAGATATCTCCAAAACGACTATTAGAACTTTTTATCTGTGCTACTTTAATTCTCTGGAGATCCTAGCACTTACCTGCAGATAGATTTCATTCTTTGAAATGTCATTGAATTACCTTTCTATGACAAATGTTCATTGGTGTTCATGTATAGCATACTTCTTTATTGTTTTCATGTTAGGATAAGATACGATAATGATTGACATACGACTCTCTAGCTGCGTATGAAATCATTTTTCACTGGTGAATAATGTGGGCTAATGTTATGCATGATAAATAAAAATTTCTGGTATTTGGTCTAATACTGAAGAACGAAATACAAATATTTTTAAACTGTTATTGCTGCTGACTAATAGATTATAAATGAATCATAGGTTGATGAATAGTTATAGACCAATTATATTTTATGACATAAATTGGATTATAGAAAAATAATTCCACTAATCTTGAATCAACACAATTCATATAGCTAAAAACAGATGAAGCTTTGCTCCCTAGAAAAACAAAACAGATTTTTCATGACATTTACTTTTCCTTTGAAGAGTTATAAAATTTTTTTATCAGATACGCACAAGTATCTAATATTTAGATACACATAAATATTTCATTTAATGAACTTTTATTAAATATGTATCTGTTATACCATAGATATTTTGCTAGCTACTGATGGTTCAGAAAAAAATAAAACATGGTCTCTGACATCGTGAAATTTATTTCAGAAGACAGATCTATAATACATTTTTATTATACAATATTATGGTGCTTAAATAGTGGCATAAATAAAAAGTTTTGTTGGACTTGAGGGGGTATTAATAATATTCTGCTTAATGGACACGTTAAAGTCATCATATAGAAACAGACATTAGAATGATACCATTGATGGAAGGGTGGCATCAACCCAGGATTGCAGGAAATTTATACGAACTAAAGAAAGCAAGGAATGGATTCTCTCCTGGAACTTCCAGAAAGATTTAGACATGATACCATCTGGACTTCAGTTTAGTGAGGCTGATTTTGAAATCATGACCTTCAGAACTGTAAGATAATAAATCTCGGTTTTATTGAGCTACTAAAATTTGTGATTTGTTACAAAAGCAATAGGAAACAAATATAATTGCCATAAATGACGATATGCCTTTACAGTGTAGTGTGTAATCATCTCCTGGGAAGTGAGTCAGGCTTAGTTTAAAAATTAATTCAAGTTACTCACATTTTCCCTCTTAAGGAGGCTGCTGCTTCCTACTCTTTTTCATCTAATTCTTATAGGAGTCATTGGAGAGGGTAAAAGCAGGTTGCTTTTTGCTTTTATAAGAATAAACAGAGATCTAGAGTATAAACCTCTGGCAGAATGTTCTGTGTATTGCTCCTGTTTCAACATCTGGAGTAAGATGGCTTAAGAACATCCTGGAAACTACTAGAGCATGGATTTTATCATCAGTTTAGCAAATATCACTCTGTAACAGAATTTTCTTTGACTTACAGACAAACTGTTCTGAATTAGCTGAAATCTGGTGACTTTAAACTTCAAGCTGAATAATATAGTAGGTTTTAAATTTAGGCGTTAGTCCTGTAGTTGAAAAGCAAAAATGTGGTGGATGAGTTGTTTTGTTCCTAAGTAACCCAATACCTGAATCATGATCACTTTGAGAACTGACTCACAGGTATATAGGTCCTCATGACCACCACTTTAGGATAGCCTGTGACAATAGATTGTTTGTTCCCTTGTTGGGCAAAGGAATCTTTTTTAAATGTTTTTTCAATTCATAGGCTCTTTAACAATCTTGCTCTCCTTTTCCTTCCCCACTGGTAACACATGCATGCTCTGTTGTACTTAGAATGTTTACATACCATGATGCTTAACTTCCATTTTCATTATGGAGCACCCTCTCCACTTTTATTCTATTTTGATCTGTAGATAAGCAGTAGAATTAAATATAATTTTCCATAGTCAACTGGGAAAAAAGACAATATCCTTCTAGCTCCACCTCTTAAGAAAGAAAGGAATATTTTAAGCATACAAATTCCAGTGACTTGTTTCTCAGACCATAACTAGATGAGTCTTAGTAAATCAAATTGTTGCAGTATAGTAATCTACTTTGAGGAGCTGATTCTAGACTTTGAACTTCATCACACTCATGTATACACCTGAGGATGCATTGCCTAATGAATTATTTAGTTTTTATATCATGTTAAAAAAGAGGAAAACAAAGTCATGTGCTTATAATAGCTTAGTTGGGGAGGAACCTCAGAAAAGTTCTATTCTAAAAGCAGCATAGATGCATTTTTAGGAAACTCTGTGAGGAATAGAAAATATTTCAGCTCCAAACTAGAAAAATTAATATTTGTATTTACTATAGCTACGAAATGAATTCAGAATCCTTTCCATTTACTACTGATTATTCTAAGGTCAATTTTTCATAAACATATATAAATACATATTTTCTGTATGCATATATTTTATAAATATATATGATATACAAATAAATATGCAAGTATGTATATACATTTATATAGACACATTTGTTTCATGAATATATATATTGATGTGTATATAAACAAATAGTTGCACAACTATATAAACTTAGAAATAAACCTGAGATACAAATGCTAATTATTGTGAGGAAAAGTCAATGAAAACTGCAGGAGTAACTTTAGTTTTATAGGATTTTTCAGCAGTCAAAATCTGAAGAACACTTAGTGTGGAAAAAATATTCCTGTGCAAAATCAAAAAAGCATAAAATACTAAGTAGTTTGAAAAGAGATAAGGTTTTGAAGAAGACTAGAAGCAGGAGATAAACTGGGATTCAGTAAGTTGACAAAATTGAATTCAGACACTTGGTAATTGTCAAAGATCAGAAGTTGTGTTTGGGTGAACAAGTTATAGTAACCAGATGGAAGCAACTATAAGTCTTCTAAATTTAAAACAACAAGTAGAGATTTTTTTTTATTTTTCAGTGAAAATGGGTAATAAGCTGTGCTTCAATGGTTCTTACTAGGCCAGACTGAAGCCAACCTTTGTCTCAATACCACCACTGAAAACACCTATCTGAAGGTAGATTTCTGTTGCTTCCAACTGAACTATTAGGTAGCATTTCTTCTTCAGTGACTAAATTCAGAACTTCTGAAGAAATTTCTTTATTAATCATTGTTCACTAAGATCTTGATAATAAGGATTTACCTCAGACCTTTTGTGATATAAATGATAACCATTTTACCACAATGATTTACTGACAGTTATTTCAATAAAAGTCACATTTTGAATGGAAATTGAGATATAAATTATATACAGATTGTGTGTATATTCCATTAGCATAAATGTTGTTCTCTTTTTCAGGTCAGTTTTAATCTTTCAGTAAAAATAAAGATCTTGTAATACGGTTTAAGCCACCAGCCTTCTTTGTAATTCTCCCGATTTCTGAACACACTGAGTGCTAACATTTTTTTTTCTTGATTATTATAAAGATAATGCTGTTTTATCTGCAAGACTTGGAAATTATTTCTGATTTAGCTTACTACAGATTAATTAGAATTTATGCAAATGCACCTTATGTTCCAGCCATATGACCCTGGCTTCTGATTAGAGATATGTTTCATGTTTTTAGTAGGATATCTGTATGTGTGTGTGTGTGTGTCCTGAGATTATAATGCCCTGTTTCATAACTCTGAATTATTTTCCTTCTTTGGTATCTTGTTCATCTTCTTATCTCCCATACAGGTTTGTGGCTTAACTGAATTATCTTACTAACATTTGATTTTCCATTTTCATCATGCTTTCCAAAGCATACCCAAATCATCATTTAAGCTTAGTTTACCCACTTTACCAACCTGTATTTCTAATTGTGAGTGGCAAAAATGAATGTTTGACAGGGGATATAAGAACTTTTTTCACTTTTTTTTCTAGAGGAAAATTGTTCTAAATGGGTTTTCAGAAAACTTTTCTTTCAGACAGAAATATGGCTAGCAAAAAGACCCAAGGGATCTCTCATAAAAGGATTAAAGTTTTTGAAAGGAACAAAAACCAGCAACTGTGGTAGGACCTATGAAGCATGTCACTGGTGTGTGTACTAGGCTCTAGGCTCTATGTGTCCATTGGTGAGAAAAGTCTGTAACAGGCACAGAAGACACTGAGAAGTTACCCTTAATGTTACAGGCTTGGAGGTAAATGGGAGCTATCACTCCTTATAGCTACAATTTGAAATGTTAAGGGAAGACAGATAAATTTAGCCTTGAAGAAAAGAAAGAAAGAAGAAAAAGAGTAGTCTCTCCTCAAAAAAGGGAATTGAGCAAGTGGTATGGAACCTGCAAGTTCCAGTCAAAGAGTCAAAAGCTGTATTTGTTTCCAAGGTTTTAGGGAGTCAGCATGTAGCGTAATTATAAAATCTGATCATACCTGATTCTTTATCTTTAATAAAAATTGCCATATATTTTGCAAAGGAAAATGTAATTACTAAGGAGTTATTTGTGTTTCACATAATGGAATGAATTATATGTATATATAATGAGTCCTAGCAGGGAAAAGATTTCACTTCAGATGTCTGAAGTGAAAAGACTTTGAAAGGGAGAAATTTAAAATCAGCGTTGAGCTATTACCAAAGAAAATAAAGAATTGTGAGATACCCAGGGAGCAGTAAAATTTGAAAACTGCTGTTTACTCAGAGACAACTAAAACAACACAGGCACAGATGTGTAGAAAACCACAAGGAGAGAAAGGTTACAAGAAACTTATTATCAAAGCAGAGAAGAGATAGCCGATTTTATCTCTCTTGTCTGCCAGTCTCCTGCTGGTATCTTCTCTTGGCCAGTTGTACCCTAAATCTGGACAGAAGATCAACCCAATATATATGGGAAGTCTGCAGAATTCAGAATCTTGGGGAACAGGGCATATCAGAGACAAGTAAGGGTCTGAGTAGGGTAAATCCTAGTAAAAGATTAACTTATTTGACATCTTAGTAAATTTGTGTGATAGAAAGAATTGTTGACTATATTTTACACTCCCTTAGCAGTCTTATAAATCCACATTTAAATTCATCTTCCCATCTTTTGACTTTGAGTTTGGCTATCTGAATTTCTTTGGCCAATGTTAGCAGATATGGTACAACTAGAGGCTTAAACTTTCCCAGAAATTTGACTTGCCTCTTGTAGTTTTTTTGTTGTCTTGAGCAGTGTTTCCCTAATCAACCTGCAGACCTGTAGCCTGAAGCAGAGCTTTTCCAGGTGATCATTATTGCATTTTTTTAAGATGGTAATAGTACAGGCAGGAATAAAGACAAGTAGACAAGCACACAGGAAGAAAGTGGAGGAAGAAGCACTTTATTTATTTAACTTTTGTTGTACATCTTAGCTGTTCACCCCAGATCTGGGATGTAAACCCTGGTCCTTGGGATGAACATATACTGCAGTTGATTGGAAGTGGTTGACCTAACCAATACTCCACCAGGATGTAGCCACAATTGCTTTTTAAGATACCAAGTTTGCAGGGGTTTGTTACACAGCAATACTGTACAGTGGACTGATACAGCATACATGGTACTTATTACATGTATTATCCTTTAAGAACACTGCTACTGGAATAACAGTTAATAATGAAGGATAAAACTACCTGAAATCAAGAGAACTCTGCTGGTACTATGATCATTATCTAGTACTATCTGGGTGCCCAACTTAATTGCAAATTTTAATTTCATATATGGGATATTGGATGCATCAGTGCCTTGCCTTGCCTTATATGAATTATTGGGGGAACGTTTCTTACTCTTTTTTCTACTTTTATTTATCATTTCATTTTACTAATATGATATTTAATACATATGAAATGATATTTGATATATACATGGGGTATATGCATCACAGTATAAGAGATTTCTGGAACCCCTTGCAAAAACTAGAACATTTTCAGGATTAAGAATCTATCTATGTGCTGCTCCCCTATTCTATTCCCCTATCTTTCCTTTTGGTGAAAATAATATCATACTGAACATGGGCTTTAGGCCCTCAAAAACTAATTTATGTATCAAGATTAATCTATTCTATTTTCATTTCTATTTTATTCATTTTCATTGTCATTTCATTTAATCACTTTCTTGTCAAGGATATTTTCAAGCTCTGCTTTCCTGTGGCAAAATATTATATGAATGAGGATAATCATGCTAATAAGGAAATATAATTGTGTTTACTGGTTAATATTCTTGCACTACCATGTGAAAGACTGTTGTGGGTGAACACTTCCTGATTTTCAGAGTAGAAATTCTGGCTCTAGTGTGGGCAAACTGAGGTAAGAATTCCCTTCTTACACAATTCCATGCCTATGCAGTTTGGTTTTTCCAGATAATGCTACACATAGCATTGACGTATAGGTTGTCAGCAGTAGGTGCTACTGAACTTCAAATCATTGGTTTAGTTCTCTTTCTTCCACATCTTGCTGCCTGAGTACCTGTCTCAGTTGCTTGAAATAAAATGTTGAGACCCTTTGCTCCTAAAGCTGTATGTCTATTTACCTTCACAAGCTTGAATGGGCATCATGCTAATTTAAGATAAAGTCACTTCCAAAGAGAAAGATTGTACTTTAACCCCAACTAGCTATATCTAAACTTTATGTCATTGGTGGCAAAAAGGAGTGAGAGATTATGAATGGATGAGGACACATCAACAATCATTAAAGAAAACCAAGTCTAATACGTGCTATAATTGCTGCTAAATGACCTGCGTCATCTTTTCATGCAGAGTTGTGCAAATTATATGACATTTTTTGTCAGGGACAATTGAAAGTCTTAAATATGTAAGGGGTTATTATACAAAGGATGCTGTTAATTGCTAGCCATCTGGAGATGAGCTTCAATTTTAGCTGATAGGATTTAGGATGTTCATAATTGCTACTAAAATTGATGGGAATTCCTGGAGTATAGATCGGTGGGCAAGAGATGCTTGACAACATACTGAGTTGGGATTAGGAGTGCTGGCACTATCACTGGTTTCCGAGGGACACTTGGAGAAAGATACCCTTTCTAGGAAGTTATTGATTGATAACTTGCAGTATGGTGTAATAAAAATCTATTCTGCTTCAATGAGAGCTTATGATCCAGTGTCCAGAGGTACATTCCAAGCTTAAGACAGGAACATTAGCTGAAGAAAATACAAAAAACAAAGCATTATTTCAAACAAATGTTTGTATCCTCCTTCTAGTCTTTCTATTCTGTGTAGCAATTCAGTACCAATTATATAAAGATAATAAATCATCTCACAATTGATAAGAGTGTGTATTAGCTGTACTTACCTGATGGTTTTTACCTTATTGTTAAATTATAATTTGAACTAGATTTTTTTTAAAAAGAAGAAAATAGATAGTAAAAGCCCTGCTATAATGATTACAATGTCTTTCTATGGGCTCTGATGGCCATGATTTTACAAGAGGAACCATTTGGGGAAGTTCTTGTTATACCTAAGAGTAAAAGCACATCGCACTCCCCTAATACAACTTTACTTCTACTTGAGTTTAGAGGAGGGTCTGGTTCCACACTATTTTGACATCGAGTTAAACACAGCAGAGACTTAATGGTGATCATCTTAAAAGAAGCACCCACATCCCAAGCTTTTTTTTTTTTTTTTTTTAACCTCCACTATTAGCTCCTCTACTTAGATCTTTCATGGCTTCCTCTCTTCTTACTACTGTGTTTCAATGGTCGTTTATCACCTTGAAAGTCCTGGGGGCTAGTGGGGAGGCACTGTGTTTCAATGGTTGTTTATCACCTTGAAAGTCCTGGGGGCTAGTGGGGAGGCACTAGGCGTCTTCATTTTTGCTGAAATATGTAGTATTGTACCAACTCCATAAGCTTTTGTTTAAGACACGATACTATGATAGCATCTCCCTTGACAGTGTTTCAAATAAACCTTTGCAAACTACAGACTAAGGCATTTAAATTTCTCTTCCCAATTTCCAGCAGCTTACTGAATATTTTCCACATTTCAAGCACAAGCAGTTGCAAAAAAAAAATGTTTTAAAGTTTAAAAAGCATCAGAGGTTTACCCTTTAATGGAAAACATTCAAATTTTCAATCCCAAATTAACACAGCTGATGTCACATTTTTCACAATCTGTTGTGAAGCCTGCAGGTTATAACAGCTCTGCTACATTTCTAAATGAGCACAACTGCTCTTCCATATAGTGTTAGGGGGTTATCTTCCCCTGGTCCTTTTGCCTGCTACAAATAGTTTTCAGATACGCATTTGGAAGGATGCATTGAAATCCAATGTTTCTGCTTTAGTTTCTTCTCTCCGTGAAGTACCCTATTATCCCTAAGCACTAACAGGTAAACCAAGTATCATTCCTGTGCATGGAATAAAGCTCATCACATTAAATATGGGCCAGAAGTTGAATCTCAGCTCTTACACTGTTGCTTTAGAAATTATAGCATCTTTTAGTTCTCATCGAAGTTGAAACAGGATAGTGAAATGAATAGGGTATTATGTGAGTATGAAGCAGCAGTAAGAAGAGTAGTTCAAACAGGTTATTTAGAATCAGAAGAACAGTAAGAGCTTGCTCAGATACTTTCCATATGATCCCGTCAAAGCAGCTAGCTTTTTAAAACTTCCAGGTTCTTATTTATAATTGCAGGGGAGAATATATATATATATATATATATATATATATATATATATATATATATGTAAAGTTTATGAGTCAATAATAGCTGATAATAAATAGTTACATAGCTACATGTAGTTTTATTTCTAATACTATTAAATAAATATAAAACTGCCTAGGTTATCCAATAAATAGAAACATATCTTTAATTGTATTGAAAGAAAACAATGTAATTCCATCATTCTTTTTCTTTACAATGAAAGTGTAGTTCATACAAATCAAGGAAAAATTACTGAACAGGAGTTGTGTTAGGCCTTGTACTAGGCCTTGTAAGGTATTAACATAAACCAAAGCACAAATTTTAGTTTTAGAAGGCTTACAGTTGGTTTGAGAGAAATGAACTTAACATTTATAAAAAAACTAAATTGCAGTGTTATAAATAAATATATATGGATAGTATGTAAACTTCAATCATTAGAGTGCAAACTCAAAAATACTTATAGTATAAAATAATCATTGTAAGAGAAATTTCAAGGAAGACATCTCTAAAATCCATAAAACAACTTCGTACTTCCCTAGTACTTAGAAAAAAATCATGTGCATATTATACTCTCAATCAATATTTAAAAGAATATATTGTAATTCAATGAACACATGTAAACTTAATACCTTGCTATGAATGAGGTGATGAAGAAAACAAAGCATGTGGTACAGATGGGAAGAAAGTTGCATTAAGTCCTCCTTGTGATAGACCTATATAAATCCTAAGGTACAGTGTGTGCAAGGAATTGTGCACAACGGAGAAAATAAATAGCTATTCTATGTAGGCTTTTCAAGGAGAACTTGTGAGAACCTGGGATTGCTCCTAGTGTGTAAGAGCAGAGAACCTCAATAAATTAAATACCCAGAAATGCAAAATATTCAATTTTATTTGAAGAATATTAGTAATCAATATGGCTGGGATATAGAGTGAGTGTACTGTATTTCAGAATGAGCCCAAAGGTTTTAGGGTTCAGTGAAATGTTCAAGTAAGGAAATATGGACAAAAAGCATGTCATGCCAGAGAACAATATAATAAAGCATTCAGTTGATAATGATAAGGAGTGAAAGTGGGCAAGTGAGTTATAAAGAGAAACCAGACACTACCATGGTAAAGATCAATGACTCACAAACTAGTGTGTACCTTGTATAAGTAGCCACTGCTTTCTGACTTAGTAAGTCAGGGATGGGGGTCTTATAATTTATGTTTCTGAGAGCTCCCAGGTGATGCTGATTTTGTTTGTCTAGGAAGCACACATTAAAAAAAGCTGGTATAGGTGTGCCCTGTAACTGTTAGGTAAATTGCCTCTAAAGGAGCGAAGGCCACATAACCCTGGGATGGAGTCCCAGGCTCATAAGGAAACAACCAGTGTGAACGAGTGATTTAAAAAGTCTCTTCCCCCTCTCTCTTTCTGCCTGCCTGCCTACTCGTCTTCATTCCTGCTTGGGTTTTTTCTTAAAAAAAATAGAAACGCTGGTATAGAAAAATAAAGTTATAAAACCAATATAAGGCCAGTTGGTGAAAGGTTTTGAATTCTAGGTTTTAGATCAAGAATGTGGGCTGAATTTTATAAATTTTAATAAACAATAATGCTGTTTTACGAGCTCTATAATTCTCAGATTTAAAATATGAAAACATATAGCAACACCTCAGGAAAAACTTACTATGAAAACTACAGAAGACCACATCTTCATATTTTGGAAAGGAGGTGGAAAAATGGAAACTTTTATACCCTTGGTAGAAGTTTAAGTTGGTGCAACATTTTGGAAAGCAATTTAACAAGATCTAGGAAACAAATGTATCTCATAACTGATGGTCAATAGTTCTTTTTCTAGGCATATTCTCCAGAGGGACTCTCACAGTTATGCACATAAAGACCTGTATAAGATTATTTGCTATAGTATTTTGTGAACAAAATCTGTCTATCCATCTATCTATAATCTGTCATCTATCTAGATATAGTTATCATAAATCATATGTATCAACAAGTGAATGAAGAAAATATTATTTATGACATTTCATTGGATATATTTTAGTTGAATGAATTAAAGATATATACATTAACATCAATAAACCTTAAAAACAAATGCAAACAATACCATGACTTCTTATAAACATGCAAAGAAATTCTATATGGTAATTTTGGATGGATACATATAAATAGTGTATAAAATTCATGGAATGGGATATTCCAAATTCAGAAGAGTAATAACTGCTACTGTTTGTGGATAATAAAATGGGAGATAAGCAGATACAGGGCCTTACATTTTGTCAGTAATTATTTTTTTCTTCAGCTAAGTGATAGATACATTTTTGAAAAGTATTTGTATGCAATGGTTAGTTTGTATTTCCAAAAGTGAAAATGATGTGGCAATAATGCATATTGAACATTATACAGAATGAATTGAGTGTGAATTACAAGAAAAAAAAGGCACTAAAAATGCCTGTTGGGAGAGTCCAAATTTCCTTTATAGCCACTGGAGTGGCTATAAAAATTGTTGTTAACTATTAAGCTAACAAGCTTGTTATTACTATGACCTTTCAAAACGATGCTTAACACAGTACTCTACTTGAGGTTAATTGTCAGTAGAGATATTTTTTGATTGCTTATAGAAAATTAAAATGTATTCAATTTATTGTTAATAATTAACCCCTTCAATTGAAAATATGTCTGCTTACCTAAGTAAACTGGCAAGTTCAATATTTTAAGCAGGATAGAGGATCAGGAGTAGAAGGAAAAGCTCAATCACATTTGAGGTCTATAGATTTATTTGCAAGTAATTAAATATTAAACATTCAATAATTTTCCTTTGCATAAGTATTTCCACAAATGAATGTAAATAAATGACATCACTTGAAAAATTATTTTTTTCTTAATCTGTGGATTTTATTATGAATATTCTGACAACTGTTTTTGATGAAATAAGTGAGATAGTGTGTCTCAAGAAAGAAATAAAAAATATTAAATATGACTTTTCAGATGATTCTGCTATTATGTCTTCCAATTAGTTGCATTATTTGAATTTCTCAATGATTTGTGTATCAATATTCCTATTAATAGGAATATTCATTAATATTAATATTAACAAATAGCATATAATCAATGATCAGAATTCAATGATTAAAACCTTGCCAGAAATGAATAAATAATGAAATGAAACAGAGAAACAAGTCTTGAGTAACTCATTTACATTCTGGAAATAATGCAACTGAGGTGTTCTTATCCATATAAACTTTACCATGCTTAACCAAATTCAACATTAGAGGAAGCAAATTTCTTGTTAGCCTTAGTTATAATGGGTAGTGGTGTAATTTTCCCTGTAAGGCTATTAAATTGCAAAGCACCCTAAAAGCAAATTTTGTGTTACATAATCATGTAATGCAGTTCAACCTCGAACATGAGTAACCCTAGAGCCATCATCTTTTGGGGAGTAATTGCAAAGTTGCTTTCCTATTTGGATCTTCTCTATGATTTTAGAAAAAGTCCAAAGTGATGATGATATATGTCAAAGTAGTTTTAGCTGTGCCCAGCAGCGAGCACGTTTGAAAACCCTCACTTTAATGTGTCTTGGTAAATTACACTTAAAATGTTATGAAAAATGACGACGATGATGATGATGGTTATAATAATGATGATAATGAAAATGGCTTTAATCCTAAAATTAGAATTGATAAAAGACTATCTGGGCCAAATTAAAGACAAATTGAATCATCGACTTTAACTTGACCAATTGTTTAATCACTTGTATCTAAAAAAGTAGTTTAAATATTTGCATATGGAAAATACGAAGCAAATCCACATATATGGCAGTATACTATGGGAAGCAAGAACATGGACAGAGAGACAACCTTCCAGGGTTCAAACTCTGCTTCTGCCACTTTTGATTGTATACCTATGTGTGTGACATTGGTTTCTCATACCTCAGTTTACTCCTGTATAAAAGAAGATAATTAAAGACTCAGTGTTTGTAAAAGTACGTTAAAGTAATGTCAGATAGCAATATCCAAATAAATATTTTTTTAAATAAGCAAGTTAACATTGAGTACAATCAGCACAGACAAAACCTGTGCTGAGATTGAGTCCTAGTGTAAGGCAGGTTATTGAACTCATCCTACTTTTTTTCATTTGTTTTCACAACTCCACCTATTTCCTGTATCTTTACTAAATTTGGATATAAATTTCATCAATTAATAATATAGGGTTATTACTCCATATCTAAATATATCTTGCTTGATAATTATACAGTATCAGTTTCTAGGAAATATAATTGATAAACTATGCTTCTCTCTCCATTAAATGTCTAATCAGTAGTTTATATATCAGCATTTATTTTCATGCAGTGACATTAAATAGCTACCTATTAATTTTTTAAATGAAGGAATCATTAAAATCATGCTGCCCTTAGTAAAATTACCTCTTATACACATGAATTTTATCAAATTGGAAAGTTACACATGCTCTCTTATTGTTTAGTTAGTAAGTTGAATTATGCAACCAATCAGCTGAATGGTCTCCATGTTGCTGAGTTTATGCTTCTAAATTAAATTTTTTTGAACTTAATAAGAAAAATATGCATTCACCTTTCCCAGGGGGCCTGGGATACTGAGATAGTTCAGAAGAGGCAGATATGGAATTGAATGATCTGAAGTTGGCATACAGGAAGGTTCACAGCCCTAACTGTAGTTGCAGATCAAAATGGTGTCCTGTCTTCTGTTCCATGGGTCACTAGGAATTCAACCCTTGTTGACACCTCTCTTCTGCTACCAGATGGCCAATATGCTTCAGGTGGAAGACAGATGCTACTTTGGTGCTCATCTATGCCTGTGCTTAATATACCCCCACTGGGTCCATTACACATATGACATATATCACAAGATGGTATCCTTATTATATTATGTAAATTCTATTCATCCTATGTTTAAGGCAAATGGGATTGAAAAACTGAGTGAAAACACCTGAAATCCCAGGAAGCTGTCAGCACCATAGAAACAAGTATACATGCACTCACACAAGCACAAAAGCACTGATTGTTTCCCTGAATTTCTCTTATTCCAAAATTCATGATTTTGTAAATAAAAACTTGATGTAAGTTTGGGTTCAAAATGAAAGAGTACTGTTTGATGTTTCCACTCTCCCATGTAATCATCAAACAAGCAATTCCCTGACAAATTTGTCTAATGTATTTCAAAGCAGATTTGTCTTCCACTCATTCTAATAATCCATGTTTTTGTTCTCTTTTCCTCCCTTCTGTTTATATTTGCTGTCATTATTTTTAGGTGGGGTTTCTTTATACTTTATAGAGCCTCTTTCATTATTTTTTGTAGCGTTGATTTTGTGGTGATAAATTCTTTTAACTTTTGCTTACTTGTAAAGATTGCTATCATTCTGAATGATAATCTCACAGGATTTAGTATCCTAGGTTGAAAAACCTTTTCTTTCGGAAATTTGAATATATCATGCCATTCTCTCCTGACCTGTAGACTTTCAGTTGAGAAATTCTTTGACAGTCTTATGGAGACTTCTTTGTATGAGATTCATTTTTCTTTGGATGCTTTTAAAGTTTTGTTTTTATCTTGTATTTTTGACATTTTAATGACAGTGTGTATAGGAATAGGTCTGTTTGTGTTTCTTTTATTAGGGACTCTAAGTTTCCTGGGTTTGGCAGCTGGCTTCATTCTTCAGGTTAAGTTAATTCTCAGTTATCGTTTTTTAAAACACAGTTTCTGCCCTCCTTTATCTCTCTTCTCCTTCAGGGACCCCTATAATGTGAATGTTGTTTCTTTTTATGTCATTCCACAGGTTTTGAATGCTGCTTTCAGTTTTTTATTTGCTTTCTTTTTTCTTTTTGCTAGTTTTCTTGAGTGCATTCCTCTGCCCTATCTTCTAGCTCACTGATTCTATCAGAGACATCATCCATTCTATTCTTGAGTTCCTCTGTTGAAGTCTTTAGATCAGCTGTTATGTTCTTTATTTCTTTGACATCTGTTTTGAACTGCTTCATTTCATCTCTTTTTTGTTGTTCTCTTTTTCTTCCTCTATTGTTTTCTTGATTCCCATGAGTATTTTTATTGTTGTTGCTCTTAATTCATCCTTAGGCATATGCAGATGTCTGTTGTATTCAGATTTCCCCCTGGGTTTTTTATTAGATCCATCATTTCACATATATTACTCTGTGCATTTACTCTCTTTGACATTTTATGTTTCTGTGGATTAGCTTTTCCTACAGTGATGGCCTTGTGTAGGGTATCAACTTGCACCAAGCACAAGTTGGACACTGGGATTTCTTGAGTTTTGTGGCATCACCACTGGTTGGATTTGTTGAAGTTCCTATGTGGGCCTTCTGATGCTGTCTGAAAGTTCAGTCTATGGGGTTGGAGTCTGTGTAGGGTATGCAGAGTCTTCCCTCCAGACTCCTAGCTCCTAACAGCAATACCCATCTTATTGGTCCACAATCAGCAATCAGACTACAGATTGGTCTCTGCCCGCAAGGTGACACTATTGGGTAGCATGGATGACTTCTCCTTCTGGAAGACTCTTTTCTTCCTTTAGGCCCGAGGACAGGATTTTCAGTAGGCAGGTCCTACAGTTCTGGGACAATATTGTGGGAGGGGGTGGGGGTGGCATGGAGGTGAGTGAATCCCCTCCTGACTGCCTTGCAGCTATGGGACACCCAGTGTAAATTTCTCACAGGGCCTCCTGTTGAAATCACCGGGGCAATGTTCCT
Organism: Solenodon paradoxus; assembly: GCA_004363575.1. NCBI lineage: Eukaryota > Metazoa > Chordata > Mammalia > Eulipotyphla > Solenodontidae > Solenodon > Solenodon paradoxus. Next base: position 2,294,852 of record RJWH01000026.1, read on the forward strand.
CCTTCCATCCTGAGCCTAGACACTTACGAGTTCCACATCCCTGTCCTGCTGGGCAGGCACTCCACTGCTTTCACTATTGCTGGGAGGATCAGTTCTTCCTGCAGTTCTACCCCTCCACTGCGGCTGGAATTCTGAGTCCAAGTCTGTGGTGTAGCTCTGAACCCTGACAGTTTTGCCTACGCTTTGTTTTCGCAATTCCTGCTGTGTCTCTACAGCCTCTGAACCTGCTTTTCCTCAGTGTTTGTTTCTAGAAAATAGGTGACTTTCTAGTTGATATGTGGGGAGGACATGAGTATTGCTCCTACCAGGTCGTCATCTTGACTGGAAGTAAACTAACATTTTTACGGCATGATGGATACCTCATTGCAAAACAGATGTTGATCCCTAGGATTTGCAAGAATGGCATCTGATAACTTCTCCCATGACTTCTTCAGCTTCTCTAGGTGCACATGTTACTAGAAATAAGTATTTAGTCATTTTAAGTACCATTCCTGTTGAAGAAATGTTACACATATTAAATCATGCTTATCTTCACAAAACCCTTTGAAAATACCATAAATATTATTTTTTCGATTTCACTGATGTGAAAATTGCTGCTTTAGAACAGGGTAAGCAACTTGTTCCAAATCATAGAGAAAGTAGCAGACTTGGTATTTTAATCTGAGCAGTTCAACTTCAGAAGCCATGTTCGTAACCATTGGAGTGTGCTATCTTTTCCATATTTCATGCTTTGAACTTAAAATGCATCTAGAAATAATCAACTTCCAAAGCGTTTGTACCAAAGTTCATTTCTGGAGCTATCATGGGAGAACTTTTTTGAAAGTTGGTGTATGTAATTTTCACCACCATAACATCATAACATCATATTGACTCAAAGTTCAAACTTGTAAGCAGTGAACATTTTTCAGGCAAAATGATGAATCAAGTTTGTGAAAAGAAAAAACAAAGCATACTTGCTTTACATTATTTTTTGTTCAATAACTTTTAAATCTCATATTATGAATCCCAAAGATATTATACTCTTTTTACAACCCAATTTTATTTCTTTAGAGACCTGAGGATATACTTTTTATTGAATTGTCAATCAATATCAAAGGTCATAAAAGTGTTTTCTTTAAATAAATAAATCAGTGAAGTGTCTATAATAATGTGAAATATCTGTGAGAATGTTGTTCATAAACTTCTATTAGAAACTGATTGAACTTTTAATGTATCTCTTCTACCTTTTATTTGTAGGCTGTACTTATTTCTTCAATATTGAGATATAGGAATAACATGCGAAATGATTAAGGTTTCTTATAATAGCTTACATTTTTTATTATAAAGAATTTGATTATATGAAAGAATATATTGTCACTTCAAAATAATTCAGATAGATTCCATACCAGAGGCTTTTTTTAATTTAAAAAACTTTATAGAGGAATCATGAATTATAGCATAGAGGCTTAAATTGTGCATCATAAAAAATCAACATCTGTGTGTACTACATTAAGTTTTGAGAAATAGTGCCTTCTTCCCTATTTTTATGGCATATGATTTTAAAGCTACATAATTTTAAAGTGAAAAGTGACCAGAATTGCTGGTCCAATTCCCTGATTTTCAGCAATAAGTAAAGTGAGTTTCAAATATATTAAATTCTTTCACATTGCTTGTATTCTGATTTGTGAAATAAATGAAAGAATCAGCTTTCTATAAAGAATTGTCTTTTCAAATTCACATAATTGACTTGTCTACTCCAATATTGAGAATAAATCATCAGTACATTTTCCATGATGAAACATATAATCATATAATCTTATGTAAGAGTTGAAATGAAAGCGTGCTTTAGAATAATATGAAAGCAATTTACTTTAATAACGTTTCCCCAGTATTCTTGGACAGTTCAGGAAAAGTTAAATTAAAATATTTCAAATCAGGTATTGCTGTAGTATGTGAAACAATATCTCTATATACCACAGAACAATAATTACTATAAAATATCATAAGAAATACCCCACCAGAGAGAAAATGATTCATGGTAGAGAACACAAATATATACATTTTTCAATTTGTTATTTTGAGATGCTGTGGTTTTTCTTTAATTTTCAAAAATTTATTTTTGTTTATCGAAATAAAACACAGTTTTAAGAACAAAATTTTAGTTTGTGTTGTTTTTATGGATTTAAAATACTATTGAGAAAGACTCAAAAGTAAATCTCTTCATGCTATTTCTCCTATGTCTGCACTTAAGCATTCTGGAAGATAGTTAAACAAAGAGAATAATGACAGTCTTAAACTTTGACTTTGTAGGATGGATAATTTATATTGTAATCCTATAAAATATCAAGAAAAGATTCATAACAAATCAGATGGAAATGTAAAATTCTACCTGTGTATAAATGACAGGATGATGTAGGACTACCCTATCATTACACTCTGGAATAAATTCTCAACAAAATGGGAATTTTCTGAGTCATAAAGTTTAAATCAATCAAAATTATTGAATAATACTGTAATCATACATAAGTCAAAGGAAAATAGTCTCTAAAATACTTATAGAAGGCTATGATGTTTATAGTTGGAATGAAACGAGCTACATAAACAATAAATTTGGGGTTGGTTTGAATTATAACTTTTTTACTGCTGGATGCTAATTAAAATATGTGACCAGAAAGGTCAATACAGACAGTACAGACATAATTAGTGGACCCAAGATAATTTTTGCAATTCTGTCTAAAATATATCATAATCTATGTAGAAAATTATAATATGATTTTCGCTAGTATGGATATAATTTTTCTTTAAATGTCAAATTTTTGGTGAATAATTTATTTGATTCAAACTATAATGAAAGGAAGAAAGTTTAACTATATGCTGAAGATGTAGATAGTGAATCTATTACATAGAAAATGGTCACAGTAGACTTACCTTTTATTAATTAAAAAGTATTATGCTTCAATCTACATATGGTAAAATGTTATGCCTTATAAACATATTTTAATTTTATTTCCTGTGATATATAAAGGACTACATATATAATTATGCTGAATATTTTATTCTCTGAGATTAAGAAATCATTAGTATTATGGATTTTTAATAGATATTATTTAGTGACTTAGACTATAGAATGTTTAATTCTTATATAAATACATTCGATAACTGCCTTTTCTTCAAGATCAATTTTTGCAAGAGACATTCTTGTGAAGTCATTGTCAGAAGAGAGTCCAAAATTTAAAGTAGTTTATCTGGACAATATTAATACTAATAAAGATATCTAAAGCTGGAGCTGCATTTGTATTTTTTAGGGATTTTTCATAGTGTACACTTTAAGAGCTCAGCATATATGACTTGAAAACACAAAAATTTAAAGTTTTAAATATGCAGTACCCAATTGGAGAGAGGTCCAAATAATTGTGATGGCCTAAGTGATCTCAGAATGTTGTCAGTATAACTTATTTCTGAGAAGAATATACGTTTTCAAATTGTTCAAGTTTAAAAGTTTATAAGTAGTCGTTGTGAGACATGTCATACTTACACTGGAGAACAGGCAGTACTGACTGAATGAATGAAAAGAGAAATACTATTAGATGAGTAATGCTGAGATTCTTAGTGCTCATATATTTGTGTTATTTTCTTCTTATTAGAAACATCTCATTCACCATCATATTATTAATCCCCACATTACCCTATCAAAAATATGTTTGGGATTTGGAGAATTTCATACTTAACATCTTGCCAGTGTGACTGTAATCATACACTAAGTCAACATCTATCCCTTGTATTTTTCAGTTATTTTCAAAGTCTGATGAAAAGAATAGGTTTATCTTCTCTTATATAACTGGAAAGTGGGCATATTGTGCTCAGCACACAATATGATTGAAACATACTTATAATTTAATTTTAGCAATAATCTTGAAACCAAGATAGTAAATGCATTGAAATTGAGTAATACAATTGTGATTAGATTATTTTTCCAATGAAATGGAAGGAAGAGATCTTAGAAGAAATATCTATAGGCTAATTTCCGGTATTTCCATTTAAAGTTATTTATTGACTCCCATTTTTTCTATTGTAGAGTACAACCTGACATTTTGGTTTTCACCTATCAACATTATTCCTTATTCTAGTAATAGAACACTGATTTTCTCTTTTATTCAGCTTTTCTGGAAAAGTCTTCTACAGGATTCTTTGATATTTAAATATCACTTTCCCTAGCCAAGATGTGGTCATATTAGCTTCCTGGGAATATGAAGTTTGAGCCAAATATAGATCCATGATTATCCATTTTGTTTCAATGAGATTATCCAATGGATCCTGCAACCAAGATCTCAAGAGGACTTCTAGCTCCTATTCTCTCCAAGTTATTCAAGCTATTCTTTTATTTTGTGACATAATATACTTCCTTTAATAATTTCCTTTTTTTGAAGCTAGCCAAAGTTAACTTACTTTGCTTTCAGCTAAAGAAATTTAACTGCCACCTATTCATTATGATCCCCCATTCTTACCACAATCGCTAATTCAGTTTATCTGTTACATATATATTAACAAATGTCTGAAATGTAATTGGGAGAACATATTCCTTCCTGAAGGAATTTGACATATGATGAGATAAACAAGCTTTTGTAAAACATTTTGCAAAACACCAGATAGTAAATATTTTAGACTCTGTGGGCTAAATTATTGATATGGCAACTATTTGCTGTGTAGTACAAAAGCAGTAATAGACAATGCAAATAAATGGTAGTGGATGTGTTAACGAAGGTCAAGAACACTGAAATATGTATTTTGAAAAATGTATGTATGTCTCAAAATAATAGTTGTATCTATTAGCTATCAAAGCTAAAGAAAAATTCTTATTTTTTGAGCCATATAGAAATAGGCAGTACACTATATTTTGCTGATGAACAGAAAATTAAATGGCTACTTGTAAACAGCATACTTAGTAATAGATTATGTAATTTAGTAGTAAATGTTGGGTAAGGAAAGTTGTCTTAGTAATATATACAGGGTAACATGGAGTTTTAGAGGTATGACTGAAAGAAGAGAGGATTTAGGGAGACTTTCTGGAGGAAAACTGTGCCTTGAGAGTAGAAAAGAAATAAACTATGAAAAAAGAATATATCTGAGAATCCATCACAAAAGGGAGCAGAATTGTTAATACCCACAGGCATGACACAGAACTGAAACTTAAAATGGCTGGACACATTTACTGGAGACTGAAGAAATTAATTGTAAAGGGACTAGAAAGCAAAACCAGAGACTTAAAATGGTCTTGGTACTTAGATATCTTATAGGTATGTTTAATATGTCCTTGTTCCACAAATAAGGCAAGGTTATTCTAGAGAGAAGGGTAAGAGAAAACTTCTTTTGAAAGAAAAGTATCAAAAGTCAAATTAGATATATTGGTAATAATAATATTGCTATATACCCTAACATTTTTTTCATGTTATATGCTACTTATTAAAAAATTTTATGAAAAAGCATATAAGGAATTCGCAGGGCTCCTCAATTTTTATTTAGAACAAAGTTTAATTGAGTTTAAATATGTTGGATTTCAATTAAGAGAACTACTGGGGAACTACTGAAAACCTTTAAGTGGGAAAAGCAATGATTCAATCTTATTTTTGAAAAACTACTTTGGTTATCCATGTGGAATAACAAATTAGAATCAGAAGAGGCCCAATGATATTACTTATGGAATTGTCACACCTACTGAACTTTAGAGAGAAGATGACTATATATAATAATAGAATTACAGTGGAAATAGAGAGAAATGAACCCACCTTTAGTGTTAGTAAATAGATAAATTAGAAAAACTCTAGGACTCACTAGATATGGAAAATAATTATGAAGGTAGAGGCAAAGTTGTCTCCTGAGTTTCTGGTTGGAACAAATTCTAGAGATTTCTTCACTACAAAGGGAACATTGAAGGAAGAATATTTTGATTTTACATATTGCCTAGTGTGCTTTTGGATTCCAGGTAAAGATAGCAATCAGGTCATTGAATATATGAAAAAAGAGATCTTGATTACTCAATTTGCTTTGTGACACATTATTCTGGAAGTTCATTATAATTAAACTTTCTAAGCAGAATTTTTGGACCAGGCATTTTATAAATAGTTGTGTGTACATCTTTGATCTTCATCAAATCTATAGGTTACTGGTATTACTACTATTATTATTGTCATACTTTATATATTATTAATGGGTAACTGAAGATTATATAGGTTACATAATGAATAAAATCACTGAAGTTAGAAATAAATGGCAAAGATATAATTCAAGTATCAGATTTATTAGTTTTCAAAAACTACACTTTTAATTACTATGTTGGTTCAAATGATTATAACAAGATAAATAATTTCTTTCTAGGAAGAAGGAAATAATTCAGGGGAGAAAATTCAGGAAAGATCTTACTTCTGGAAGTCAATTTTTCTAAATGTCTTCTAGTGATGCAGTTTGTCAAGTATTTAAAACAATTTTAGAAGGGAAGCAAAGAATAGAATAATTATAAATGTAATCCCTGTAAATCTGCCCAAAAGTTATTAGAGTCTGTAAAAATGTAATATAACTTTATACTTTATACATTGTTCATGAAAATTTGTAAATTACATAGCATCCTTATCCAAATCATAATAGTAATAATGATTATGATCATTTCTGAACACTTCTAATTCAAAGTCAGTGTAATATATGCATGACATAATGTAGACAGAGAATCTATAATGGTTGTCTTCTTTTGGGTCACTGTGGCAGATTAGTTCACACTGAGATTATCCCACAGAAACAAGAAATTTTATTTAAAAATTGATCTAAACATAGAGAAAAAAACTCTCTTTTTTTGCCAAAATTGAAACAGAATGTGTCGGGTGCTAAGTTCTACATTAATGTGCAAATTGAACAGCATACACACATCTTCACTTTCTGCCCACTAATATAGTTTATAAGAGAGTAATGGCCATCATTATTAGAGATGTGATGTACGTAAATGTCCTCCATCCTCGTCTCTATGTAGGTATTTCAGAGTTATCTATGTTATTAGGTAATAGGAAGCATTCCTAGTCCATATGTTTCATAAAGTGAGTGACATGACTAAGTAGAGAAGTACACCCTCAATTTGGACTAATGTATAGAGAAGCTATTGAAACTGAAACTCAACTGTGGGACTACTCATGCCCCAGATGAAATAAGTAGCAATTTGACAAATTATGGGGCTCAGGGTTTATCAATTTTGACATTATTTATATTATAGCAAGATAATTCTTTGTCGTGGAGGACTCCCATGCACCTCAGGATATTTAGCATCAAGCCTGTACTCTACTCACTAAATGCCACTATTATGTTCTCAGTTGTGACCAACGAAAGTGTCTCCACACATTGACAAATATCCCCCGGGGTACTAGCTGTGGACTACTACATAATACAAAATATCTTAAGACATAAAAGTTACCATAACGCATCTGCTCACTTATTTTGCCTCATTCATTAATTAGCATCATTATATAGTCAGACACTAAGAGAATACGGAGTATTGTATGGGATATTTCTGATAGGTCAATATAGTGGAATTAGGGAATATGTGATATGGCAGCTATGTCAGACTAGATTAAGATACTGAGAATTCTGTCGTAAGAAATTTTGACATGTACTTGATTTAGCATCATGTTTTGGATAAAATTTTTATTGTCTACACAAAAGTAACCTTCAAGTAGGTAAAGTTAGAGGTTATGTGTATAAGAAATGAGGAAACATTAAGATAGAAAAGGAGCAAATGTTTTTAAAAGAATAACTTTACAAAGAAAAATGGAAAATAGCAACTGGAAGTGGAGAAAGCAATTCTTAAAAATTGTTCTAAGAAACAATTGTCTCAGAGATCACTTCAGAGACAATTTAAGTCATAGATGGTGGAATAGAATATTTTTATACCTCACAAATTGATTATTTTTCTCTGGATCAGACAGGAAAATTATCCAATCTTGTTGAACAGCTAGACTACTTGGAGTAAATGACAGCAATGTTTTACTAAGAAAAGAGAAATTAGCTAACATGAGAGATAATTTTAATTCATTAATGTGAAAAGCTCCCTGTAAAACTATTACTAAAACAAATTGAAATTCTGGATAAATTTCTTTTTGAGATGAAAAAAAAGACCATTTGTAGTGCTATCATCACATATTGTTAGCAGACTGAAATTAAGTTAAAGCGGATGCCACAGCTATAAATTCTCAAGTGAAAATGTCTCATTTCAAAGAACTAATATGCAGTGGATATAGGACTTAATTCTTTTGAATAACCTATTAAAAACATATTATTTCAAGCATGCTTTTTGCCTGTGCCCAAAAGTTTTCCATGATGATTTTGGAGCAATTAAAAAGATTTTACCTGAACATAATTTAATCTTCTTTATTATAAGCTACTTGCAAAGGCATTTTTGTAGACTGCAGTTTTAGACTTGGGGATTGACAACTTCTAATGAGCAAGGTATAGGAAGCCAGGAACAATGATTACTTCACTTGCACGATCATAAAATGTTCTATTACTTTTTAATTGTATCTTCATACATTATTTTGTTTTCCCTCTTTAAAATACTAAACATGTATATATGAAAAGACAAGTTAGAATGAATAATTAGTAGCTTGTTTTTTAGTATTAGCTACTTAAATTATAATTATGGCATATAGAACTTTTTCATATGTAGTCTTAGGTAACTCATTAAGTTACCTCACTAGACAAGTTTGAAAAAATTATTGCAATTTTGAGGTGCAAATCTTAGGCTTAGTTTTATTAAATAAGTAATTAAACGTTTGAGATGAATCAAAAACTTGTAAGCAATGTCTCTAAATTACACTGAAATTTATAAATTTATAAAAATATTAGTATAAAATTACTTTGGTCTCAGCAAACTTTACAAAACTTGTTTTTGATCTTTTTATGATTTTATAAACCCGCTATGTTTAAACTCTCTACACCTTCCAGCATGCTTTTGCTTTCATATAAAATATTTTTCCTTTCCTCTCTAACACTGTCTCTTCACCCTTAGTACACACACATAGGCTGTAAAATTGCTTTGAACATTTTTGAGCAATAACTCAACTTCCTATAACTTTTAGAGTCATAATATTTGATTTGCACCTAACTGCACTGCTTACTGTGTTATTTTCTGTTAGTTTTTCTTATCTTCTGAACAGTATTGCAATTTGTTTGAGAAAGCAATACACATGTACACAGATTTCTGTTTTCCATGGTTTCTATTTCTACACACACGCACATATATATAAACACACAGATATGCAATCTTACTCTCATCTTTTGTTATCATGTATTTACATTATGAAGATAAAATACTGTGCTCATCATCTAAATACTGATAAGTATGTTAAGTTTAGTGGTCTAACCAATGCTTTCATCTACTCCGATTAACTTCTCATTTTAGTGATAGCTTTTATGCACTTTATTCATAAATATGCAAAATATTATGGTCCAAACCCAAATATTCAGAAGTACATTTTCTGCTAATTGACCAAAGGATCACTACTGTTTCTCTTTAACTAATGTGCTACTTTTCAATGCAAAATTGCTTTGAGCATTTTTATAGACCATGTGTTTTCTTATGATAATATAAAAATCATTATAATGAGAAGAATTTTGGGTATTACAGAAGCTTAATACAGAAATTATTTTTGTCAATCAATTCTTTGTTTACCACTAAGCAATACTACATTGTTGTTTCAACTTTGATTCCTAGAACAAATGTTTTGCGTTAAAATGGCAAATAGGAAAATCTGTTTACCTTAAAGTCCAACTAAAATGAAAATTAAACAAAGTGATAATCATCCATAAAACTCAGTGTACCCCAACAAACATCTAAAGAAGATATAATAATATTTTTTTCTATTTTCAAAGCACAAGATTATACATGCTCATGAAGAATGTACAGACTGATTTCTAACTACCTAGATAATAATATGTTATGTGATGTTTGGGGTTTTATTTAGAGGATTACCTGTCATTTTCCAGGAACCATTATCCCTACTGCCACTAATAAAATAATATGTTCTCACTTACTGAGCTTTCTCAAAAATATATTTACAGCAAAAAACAACTTAAAAGAAATCTTAGCTATACATTATATTGTAAATAGCTTTCATAATAATATGCATATCATATTTAAGAAAAATAAATGATTTGTTTTCAAAAATTTATTGACTGTGTTTAACACATGTGCCATTAACTAAGTAAGAATTATGATTCTATTTATGGGGATGAAAGCAAGTATTTCAAATTTTAATCAATATTTTTTTCTCTTTTGAATTGCCACAGTTATATGTGTTCAATCTAGGACACAAAAGTGTTATTTAAGATATAACTTAGAAATTTAATGCAGGCAAGTCAAGATCAGGGAAAAGTGTTTTAGCAAATGATACAATGTGGTTGAAGAGCTGAAGTCAGACAACATGAAGTACCTGGGAGATTCATATCAATTAAGTTCCTTTAGGAGCTTGGATGGTGGCAGAGAGTGAAGATAGGTACAACAGTGTAATAAGTGTAACTATTTATTCTGGGTCTCACCAATCACTTGATATTAGTCTTCTATAGTTTTTCTGCAATGTGGAAACAGAATGAAATAAGGCAAGTCATGAGCCTGAAAGCACAAAATTACAAGAAATTGTAGTGAAATATAATAAAAAAATTAGTTTGTTTTATATGTGGTCTAAAGGAACATGAAGGTCAGTGATCAAGTTCAGGTTTTTGATCCGGGCAACAACACAGATTGATATTCATTTATATAGAGGATCTGATCTTTCTTAGCAGAGAGAAGTGTTGAAAACAAAACCTGTTTGGGAATTTTTAGTCTGAATTACCTCTAAAAAAATCCCAAATGACTGATGCTTGAAAAACAATAGGTGCCATTTTCACATGGAATAACCAGAACATGTTGAAGAAATAGCTAATTCTAGCACCGAGGCACATAGTGTGCGCAGTGTAAGAAAAAAAAGAAAAGCTAGCAAAAAGGATGGGAGTATGATGTCAAAGTGACACAGGAACCAGTTCGAAATAACTTTCATTGGCCCAAATTGGGATAGTTCTAGCAATAAAATAAGGAAAGTTGTATTGAGTTATAACTCAAAGTATATATTAAATAGACATCAATATACATTTAAATATAAAGAGAGGCTCTGTTAATAGATAGTATAGAAATAGACTCATATAAATACAGTCAATTGATCTTTGAAAAAAGAGCATAGGCAGTGCAATCTTTTCAATAAATGATGCAGGAACAATTGTACCTCTACATGGATGACACTAGATTTAAATTTTACATCCTTTAAAAGAATTAACTCAAAGTACATCATAGACCTAAAATGAACTGTAAAACTCTTAAAATATGCAAAGTGGAAAATCTAGAGGACCTAGATAGGGCAATCATCTTTTAAATATAATCCGAAAGACACAGTCCATAAAACAAAGAATAAACAAGAATTCATTAAAATGAGAAAGTTTTGCTTTATAATAGTCACTGTCAAAGAATAAAACCCAGAATGTGAGGACGTATTTACAAAAGATATATTTGATAAAGGAGTGTTAATTAAAATATTCAAAGAACTTTCAAAATCTATGTATAGAAAAACAATGCATTAAAAATTGGACAAGAGGCCTCCCCAAAGAAGCTATACAGATAACAAATAGGCATATGAACAGATGTGGCCACACAAAACCTGCATGCAGATGTGAATAGCAGTGTTCTTCCTAACGGACCCAGATGAGAAAGAGTCAAGGTGTCCTTCAGTAGGTAAATGAATAATTTACTCTATTACTTCTGTATAGTGGAATATTATTAGATACTTCAATAAATGAGCTATGAAACCATGAATGGGCACAAAGCAACCTTAAATGAATATCATTTAGTATGAAAAGACAGTCTAAAAGACTATATATTCTATGATTTCAACTATGGCATTTCAATAAAAGCAAGTATATGCAGAGGGTGAAAAGATCAGTGGGCCAAGGGTTAGGAGGGAGGGAAAGATGAATAGTACAGAAAAATTTAGAACAGTGAAAACACTCTATCGTGTAGCTGTGTGGTTGATAAATGTCATTACGCTTTTGCAAAACTCATGGAATTTACAGCATCAAGAGTAGACTCATGTAAACTATGAATTTTGGATGATTATGATGTGTCAGTCATTAATTCTAACAAATGTACCACTGAGGGGTAAGATATTGATCATGGGAGAGGCTGTGCAGGTCTGGACGCAGGAAATAAATGTACTATCTGTACTTTCTGCTCTGCTTGCTGTGAATCCAAAACTGCTCTAGTAACCTACAAGGAACAATTTTTTAAAAATTAAAAAATAATTTTCAGATGATAATATATTTTGACAAATGGAAAATAAATATTAATATTAAGGGGAAAAGGGACAGAGCATGTGTGAATATTCTGTACTATCATACCAACATTTCTATAAATCTGAAATTTTTAAAGAATTAAATGTTCATTTTTTAGGTGAACCCTGGTGGCCTAGTAGGTTAGGGGTCTTAGGGAAACAACCTAATAAAATAAAATAAATAGAATGCTTGTTTCTTCTCTTTCTACCTTCCTGTGTACGCACCTTCATTACTGATTGCAACTTGCCTTTAAAAAAAAATGTTTTTGGCTACGTGTATTTGGAAGTAAGGCAAATGAGAAGGGATATGTTGGACACTGTTTTATTTGTCCTGGACCTCACTGATCATTTTCAGATGTATTCTTAAAAGGTCATTAAACAATCAGGGACTAGAGATTGTCTTTTTGAGGTCAAAGTGTAGTTCTTTGACTTAGTTTGGCAAATTGGTGGTTGTCTTTGTCTTCAGTTCATCATCTGAAAAAAGGGATAATATGAGTCTCTGTGTTACAGGATGACAAAAACAATGAATAGTGACTGAGAACGATGCCATATATTTAATAACTTAATTACTACTATAGCTCTTTTCACTGAATTTTATATATAAATGTTATTTCTCCTGTTTTGATATTCATTATATTTTTGAACAACTCATGAATTGAATAATACTTTTCAGAAATAACATTTGCTGCACATCCCTGTGGCTCATCTCCTAAGCTACGGTGCAGGCCATATAAAGTCCAAGGACCTACAACATGAGAAGGAAAAAGAATACTAACACTTCCTCTAGCTATATTGTGATTAAATTTAATTTTCATGTAATATTTATATTTGAAGTGTGCTTTCCATCTGGAAAGCACATAAGAGTTCTTCCAAAATCATAAAGCTAGCAGTGTCTAATTTTCAGAGTCTTCTGGCTAGGCCTGCATTACCTGGAGGGAACTGTGGTTCTCTACTCTGCAGATTAACTTTGTTGAGTCAGTTGTGTACCAGAGCCCTCTTTCTCAGTTCAGAGCCAATGAGGAGCCTAAGATGCCAGATTTAACTCCCTGATCCCTGCTTTTTGATGATTTTTTTATTCCTGTGAATAATTATGACCTTTCTGCACTGATAAATTGTTCTCTATTGCTATAAATGGCATGAAATTGGTTTTTATAGTTTTAATCCCCCCAAACTTCAAAGATCTTCTATCAACAGTTAAACTGCTATTTACACAGAAATGTGGTGTTACATCTTATCTTGAATTCATGCCATATGACCTAAGATAGAACAAGGAGAATGCTGATACAGTCATGTTTTTAAAATGGGCAAGTTTCTGCAAGTTATGATACTTAACAAACTCTGGGATAAACCTGACCTGGAGCCAGGCTATGCTGAATTTTGTAATTTAACAATTGTTGTTTTAATGCAATGAATTTTTCACTTTTGAGTTCTTCATATGTACAGATAACATATTTATATATGTGTATGTTATATATATATTTGTGGAAATCACAAATAAATAGTTAAACAGTTGTACTTTCAAATTCCATATGATTTTTGGGTAAAACATATTTATAACAACCTCATTTTAATTATGTTTTAGTGCATTCTATGACTACTTCATTAGTTTTCTATTGCTATATAATGAATTAATTCAAATAATAATTTAAAAAGTACATGTTTATTGCATAACAGTTTGCATGGGTCAGAAATCTGAGCAACTTAACTGGGTTCTCTTAGATGCTGCAAAGCTTCAGTGAAGATGTTGGTCAATTCCTTGTATTTTATGACTGAGTCCTTCGGTTTCTAAAAGTTACACTCTATGTGGTTTAAAAAGTGACTATTGCTTCTTTAAACCTAACAGACGAGGATCTCTCCTGACTGAAGTTTCTTTTTTCAGGGAATGCCTGGATCTTCTTTTAAGGAACTCATATTGTTAGGTGACAGTTACCCAGGTTAATCTCCTGATTAGAAAACTTAATTGCACCTGCAAAAATTCATTTTCATTATGTCATAGTCTATTACTTTAAAAAAGCAGAGAATATCTAAAAAATTAACTACATCATTATTAATGTTGTCAAACTTGAAGATTTCTCACTAAGATAGGGTATCAGACAAAGATGCCCCTCTCACCACTGCTTTTCAGTATGATACTGGAAGTTCTAGATAACACAATAAGACAACAAAGGGAAATAAAAGTTATACACATTTGGAGTAAAGGAATAAAACTCATTCTTTGCTGGAGACATAATCACCTATATAAAATCTAAACTGACACAGAACAAAATCAGGGGATGATCAAGTTATTACAGCAAGTCTGCAGGATAAAAGAGAATATACAAAGTCAGTTACTTTCCTACATACCAGCAAAGAACAATGAAACTTGAAATACTAAATACAATAGAATTTGCATTAGCACTCCCTAAAAATGAAAGAGTTGAGTATAAATCCAACAAAATATGTACTATATATGCTGAAATATGTTCTAATATGGTCTATGTCAAGAAACTATAAAACTAGTGAACAAAAAATCAAAGAAGCAAATAAATGGAGAGATTTCATGTTTATGAAAAAGAAAACTCAATAGTGTCAAGATGTCAATTGTTTTCAAATTGATCTATATATCCAATGCAATGCCAATCAATATTCTAGCAAATCGCTTTGTGGATATTGACTGAAAAAATTTTCAAGCTTATATGGAGAGGCAAAAGACCCAAAATATCCAACGTGGTATTGATATAGAAGAAAATTGGAGGATGCACACTATCTGAATTAAACACAGAATAAACCTACAAAAATCAAGTGTAGTGTATTTTAGTATCTCATTGTTTTTTTTTAATTTATAACCCCCTAATGACATGATATGAACCTCTTTTCATATGTTTATTTGGCATCTGCTTATCTATATTCTTTGGTGAGTTACCTGTTCCTTGTACACAAAAAATAGAGAAATAGATCAATAAAAGAGAATAGAGAGCTAGAGACAGACTCACATTAACATAATCAGTTGATCTTTGACAAAATTACAAAGGCAAATGGAACAAAAATAGTTCTTTTAACAAATGTTTCTGGAATAACTGGATATTTTTATGCAAAAATGGCAATCTAGACAGATCTTCACCTTTTGCAAATGTTAACTCCAACTGGATCATAGACCTAACTGTGAAATGAAAACTAATACTCCTAGAAGAAATATAGGAAAACACATAAATGACTTTGGACATGGAAATGACTTTTCAGATACAATGCCAAAATCATGATCCTCAAAATAAATAATTAAAAAGTCAGTCATCATTAAAATGAAGAACTTCTGCTTACAGATGAACAATGTCGAGAGACTAAAAACAGAGAATTTTCCAAAGATACATCTGAAAAAGGAAGGACTATTATCCAAATAAACACAAAAAATGCTTCAAATTCAACAATAAGAAAATAGACAGCACCATTTAAAAATGATCAAGAAACCAGAATAGAAAACTCACCAAAGAAGATGTGCAGATGGCAAGCACATGGAAAGATGCTTCATAGCAGATGTCATTAGGGAATTACAGATTAAAGCAATGAGATACCTTTACACACCTATTGGAATGACTTAAATTCAATACACTGGTAACACTGAATGAGGATATGAGATAACAGAAATATCATACATTACTTGTAGGAACATTGATTTGGGAGAAAGTTTGAAGGTTTTTTACAAAAGTAAACAGAAAATTGCCATTGAATCCAGCAATCTCATGATTGTTGGCATTTACCCAAAAGAGTTAAAAACTTATGTTAGCACAAAAATCTACACACAGATGTTTAAAGGAGTTTCATTCAAAATTTCCAAGCCTTCGAAGTAACCAAGATCTTCTTCATTAGGTGAATAGCAAGTAAATAGTAAATAAACTGTGGCACATTCAATGGATATTATTCACTACTTAAAAATGAGATATATAAGCATGCAAAGATATAAAAGAAACAAATGTATATGTATATAAATTATATACTAAAAAAATACTATATGCCATTTGGCTCCAATGATATGACATTCTGGAAAAGGCAAAACTATGGAGACAGTAGTGTTTGCCAGAAATTGGAGGGTGGCAGAGTGAAGATAGATGGAGCACAGAGAATGTTTAGGGTAGTGAAAAAACTCTTTTAGATACCTAATAATAAGTACAAGATATTATGCACTTGTCCAAACTTACAGAATATACAGCACCAAGAGTGAACCCCAATGCAAATTGCAGACTTTTGATGATAATAATATGGTAATGTAGATTAATCAGTTTTAACAAATGTACACTCAGATGACTGATGGGAGATATGTTTGTGTAGAGACAGAGGATAAAAGAGAACTCTCTGAACCTTTTCTTTAATTTTTCCATGAACCTCAAATTATTCTAAAACAATAAAGTCTTGATAGAAAAGGCAAATTAAAATTTCTGCTTTAAATCATTGGGAGAAATATACATGAAAATGTATCAGAGGCAGGAATCATGAGGCCTGTCTTAGAATTCTGCATAAGTATACACATTTATAGCTCTTACTGGCCCTCTCTAAGTCTTACTTTACACAACTGTCATGTGTCACCACCCACTAACTCTACTTATCTACTCTATATAGTAGGGTAGAAAAAATAGTTGAACACTAGTTTCTCCTAAAATGAAATACAAGTTCTGAATACCTGATTTTTTTCCTAGTTTAAATTTTCTTTACATTTTTTTTTTTTTTTTTTTTTTTAAGGAAGTGTGCAGTCAGGAATGAAGGCAAGTAGGCAGACAGGCAGGAAGAACAAGGAGGAGGAAGCATCTTTATCTGATTTTTATTTAGTTGTTCACACCAGATGATTCCCCTACCTGGGACTCAAACCCAGAAGTATGTGGCTTGCATTCCTTTGGAGAAGGCTGACCTAACCATTGCTCCACTGGCAAATGCCTAGTGTAAATTTTCTATTAGTCATCCTAACATTCATTGCAAGTTAGACATACTGAATTCAAATTCATAAATACTCAATATTATATGCAAAATATTTTATAATGATAATAAAATAAATGGTTCAGTTTAATTTTTCATAATCTAAATGTTATTTGCAATATTCTTCATACGGTGAACTGAGAAATGCACAGAAGAATTTACTTAAAATTCAAATAATTTTTGCTAATATTTAAATAGATTGTTAATACCAATTTTGGACCTAGTTATATATAGTCTTAGAAAGCAATGTGGCTAAACTTTTTAACTTGAGGGTAACATAATGATATGAAAAGTCACTCCTTTTAAAAGTATAGGCATTCTAAAACTTTAATTGCTACTATGGGAACAGAAACAAAAGCTGCAACCAGATAACTGCCCTCTGGAGGCCTGGGAATATTTTCTACTTCAACACAAATCCTTAGGTTTGGAGCATTTTCTTTCAGAGATTTCCAACACTCTACTCTTGAATGAATAGCTTAAGAACTTGGATGAACTACTTTTTTTTCTGTACAGATAAATAATTCCTTATAGTTATTATAACTCCTCTTAAAGTCCATAGAAATCATGTAACAATGCAATTACAAAAGAAAATATGTAAGATGCTAAGGCTGTGAATAAAACTCACTGATAGTTCTATGAATTTGTATAAATTACTGGACATCCCTTTCTGGATCTTATTCTACATAGGTGAACAGTAGAACTATTTCTAAGGTCAGTTTCTGCTCAGGAAATTAGCTGACTTAAAGGTATTC
The DNA here is from genome assembly GCA_004363575.1 of Solenodon paradoxus. Taxonomy (NCBI): domain Eukaryota; kingdom Metazoa; phylum Chordata; class Mammalia; order Eulipotyphla; family Solenodontidae; genus Solenodon; species Solenodon paradoxus. Next base: position 2,312,910 of record RJWH01000026.1, read on the forward strand.
TGGGGAAAAAAAAAATATTTTCTTCTGTTCCTTACGTTGATACTTAGGTTTAAAAAAGGGGAGAAGAAAAGAAAACTTTACTTGGAATATGACATCTAAAATTATTATCCCCATTTATAAATATTCTGGGCTAATGTGATTAACGTGAACTCCTTTCATCAGATAAGTGACTGTTAGTAAAATTTAAATGTTCTTGAATGTTTCTTGTTCCTCAGATTATTTCTACCTCATTTACTGCCAAGCTATCTTTAATGATAGTTTTCTCTACTCCAGCATTTTCCACAGCAAACCCTGTCTCTCTCCACATGTATATATAAAATATATGTCTATATATAATATATATGTATAGATATAGATACACACATATATATAATTCTTACATATTTTTCCAGTGTTGATCTTTTATTTCCTCAAAGCAATACTTTGAGTTTGGAATTTTTAGTTTTCATTTGATATGAAATACTGAATTTTATTGATGTCGATTAGCCATAATAGAGAATAAATAGAATATTGAAAACAAGTTTTTAATTTACTTGAATCAGAATCTGAAATTTATCTTAGTATCTAGTATCATCAAAGGACATTCAACCGGTTTCCATGTAAATGAAGATTTCAGTATTTTTTTTAAAAAGGTAGAAAGCAATATCTTTTCCTTTGTATTTACTCAATTCACTGGACAAAAGTAAAATCATGCTGTGAAGTCACCTTAAAATACGCTATTACTATGGGTTGATTTGTGTTCTCCTCAAATTTGTGTGTTGAAGTTCTAACCCAGGGTACCTTGGGGTGTGATCTCTTTTGGAGTTAGGTCTTTGCAGAGGGAATCAAGTGAAAATGAAGACCTTATAGCAGATCTTAATTCAATATGACTGATGTCCTTTAAAATAGAGAAAATTTGGACACAAAGGCATGCATAGAAAGAGGTGATGAGAGGAAAGCCATTTGCAAACAAGAGAGAACCTATATCTTTTCCTCAAACCTCAGAAGGAATCAACCCTTCCAAGATTTTGATCTCGGATTTCTAGCTTCAAGACTATGAGAATAAATTTCTGTGGTATAAACCACAGTTTGTGATACTTTGTTACAGCTGCCCAAGCAATTTAATCCAAGTGCTTAAAATTGCATTGTATTGTGTTTAGCAGTGTTGCCATGTGGTTATTAGCAATAACAGAAGTTTCAATGATCAGAAGCAACAAGAGACAAGAAATATATGGTTCTATGAAGGGTAGTCTTCCTGTTTACTGATCATAATCTGTGTTTATTGATCATAATCTATTTCTATCAGTCATTATGATTTGTGATACCACAAAGCAGAAATGGTGTATTAGCCTAGAAGTTAAGAACATAGATTTGAAAGAGACTCCCCATATTCAAATTTTGATTATTTTCTAGGTACATGTTTGTATACAATTTTCTTAATCTGCATGCAGGAGTAGCAAAATTACCTGGGACTAGTTCAAAATGATAATATGTATTACCATGTAAAGAAACACATAAAATCTGGTGAAATATATTTAAAAAATTGTTTCTTAAAAATAGTGTCTAACTTATGAAATCTCTCAGGGTTCAGGGTGATACCTATCACAACGTAAAGTTACAAACTGCAAAACAATATTCTGTTGCCATAATATTATATAATACAAGTAATATTATTGTGTTATTGTAGCATCCTGCTTGATCATAGATTACTTTGGCTCAATATTCTGCAAAATTCTTTATATTAAGTCATAGAAATTCACTTAATAATATCTTAATTTTCCAACAACACATCTGAAAGTTACATCCATTGTTATTTGTCAATGCAAGAAGACAAATGATTCTATTTATCATAGATAATGAGCATTTTATAAATTGTTACGACATTGGGATGTTTTCTGATAAATTGTTTAGAATAATTATTATTTATGAATTGAGTGATAAACTAATACGTACATAACTATAATTCAGGGTGATCAGTATGTTTTCCAGCTCCACTCGGGATGTAGCTGCTATATCTAGAGAACACTTCTCTATTGTAATATTAAAAAGAGAAGAAGGACCAAGTGCATAATCTTTACTTTTCTGTCATACATCAGAGAACTACGGTTATAAGACAACTAGGTGAATTGAATTCTAAAGCATGACAAGTTCCACCTGAGAGACAATGGACATGCAAATTACTTTGCCTTTGTCAGAGTATGGGAAGGAGAAATGGCATGCATGAACATGTGTAGGAAGGAAATGGTGAACTATTAATAAAATTTTAAAGATCTATTTTAGGTTCGAGAATTTACAATACCTAGAAAACCCAGACACAAGGTCATCTGTACTTCATCACCAGCTTTTTAACACAGGCCTCCACTCGATGCTTATGAGAAAGAGTGGGATAAGAAAAAAGTGACTTGAAGAAGCTGGTGCTGCAGGATAGGTATGAAATCAGACCTTTATTCTTAAGAAACAAAATGCTTTCACTGCTGTGGTGGAGGCAAGTATGCACAGGGCCAGATTTTGCTCTGTTGTAGTGATACAAAGCAAAGCTGCTGGGGGATGGACGGGAAACTGATACCTCTATCCTTACAAGGCCAAGGGAGATGGAAGGAATGTTAAAAAGTATGCTGCTGAAGTGTGCAGGGCTTGCCTAAGACAGGCTGAAACAAAGAAGCAAGAAACCTTCCTGCTGCCACTACTAGATTTGCACCAAATAATAAGCACAGCAGGTAACTGCTGGGGTATCAGCTGGAGCACAGAAATGCCCTCTGTGACACGCATTTGTCTAGCCTGCTGAAGCAAAGGGAAGAAAGGTAAAAATGCTGGGAAAATTTCATAGTAGACTGTTTCTCATTCATCTCTAGATAGCACAGTCCTCAACCCAAGAATCCGGAATGACCATTGATATTCATTCCTTAACAGAAAACTGCCATTAGGTGGCACCAAACCTCAACCAGAATTTGAACAGATCTGGATTACACAAAAGGCTGGAATCCTGGACCACCCATTTTGCTATAATTGTAGTCTTGTCCTAGTCATTTCATTACATTGTCATATGGCAATACAGTCACCAATAGCCATTCTGGCATTGAAAGTACCATTTTTTTCTTGCCTGTTCTAAATCCAAGGTGTTATTATTGAAGGTTCTTCTAGTAAAGCAACACCTTGGGGGAAAGTGAATGAACACACATACACACACACACACACACACACACACACATGCACACACACACACATACACATACACACACCACTTTAGATTAATGTCCTGGTTCAATTTATCAAGAATATTTTCTTTTCAAGTACAGCAGCACACAGGAAAGAAGATGTAGCATGTTTTAGTGTAGTTTCTTATGATCCTCTGGAATTTTAATCACATGTGGAGCTCTTTGTGATAACAGTTGTGATAGTATTTGCCAGATCTGGAAAATTCAATTCTTGTATATTATGAATCAGCAAAAGAAGATGGCTGCCCAGATGGCATCAATGTAAAAACGTGTTTTTCTTTTTGCAGTAAATTTTTACTTTTATAATTTATTGGTGATTTTGCCTAAGTCAATCATTACAGAGATTGTAAAATGGTGATTTACGCCTTCTAGTTGTATGACTTTTTCTTTCTGCTCTTTTTATTTTGGTTATGTCTTGTAAAGTTAGAACCACACAGCATTAGCCAAGTGGTTATGTCTGAAAAAAAAAAAAAAAAAAAAAGCAATTAGTAAGTCATTAAGATAAGACAACTGCTTGTGAACAATCAGCTCAAAATCAACTGCTTATATTAAAAAATTCACTTGAGTGAAAAAAGAGGTCTGACATTAAATATGTTTTTAAAAACTTCTTTACTATTTATTTGATGAATTTCTAACAGGTAAGAGTTTGTTTTGGTCTTTTCTTTATTGCATTGTGATTTGGGTGTCTTAAATTAATTTCTGTAGACATAACATTCCATTTATTACATTTCTTATCTGTGATTTCCAACTAATAGTTGCCTCTACTTGATTTCCCACCCTCTTCTACAATTTTCTCCTGTGGTTAATATAGTATAGACGCATTCACTTGTCCCTTCTTAATCCTCCAATATGGATCCAACTTTGCTCAGTGCTTAAGATTGTCACATGATTTGTTTCTTCTAGTCTTTCACTTTTCAGGTTAAGTGTCCTTTCCACATAGATTTTTTGCTTTGTTGTATTACAAAGTAGCCATTATCTGCTCCATGTTACAGAAAATCCTTCAGTGCACTGCACTGTTTAACTGTCATGTTTTCTGTCTTTCTCCACAAGAATATAAATTCCTGAAAAAGCAGGCACTTAACTATCTGTTTCCTGCTATATCCCACCACCTATAATAGGATTGAAAAGAACATTCTGGAATAAAAGAAAAACTTAAGTTTGTGCAATTGTTAAGCTTTTATGTTGCTGGTTATTATTAATATTTGGTATAAAAATAGGGATTTGAATTTTCATTGAAAATAGAATGACCCAAGACACTTGTTTCCAGTAATGGTAATGACATTTTGGTTTAAATCTTCTACTGAGATAGATTAAGAAAATATTTGTGTGTTTGTGTATGTATGCAGATGCACACACATGTAAATAATATTGCCTTGGAATGTTAACAAGGCAATTATAGGGCCAAACTCCAAAAAAAATGAAATAAAACCTAGAGATGTGTATCTGGTATTTGGTTCCACTGTTCCTTTAGGGGGATCTGCCAATTCTTGAAGAGGTGATTGAGAGGTCAAGAAGTTGAGAGTTTTTGAAAAATGTATAGGAAAAGAAGTCAGATTTGCCAGGGGACATGAGTAAATTATCCACCCTTTTTGATTAAGATCCTGAGGGTCTGTACCCGCCCCGAAGTAAAGCTGAAGCACACTTAGAGAGAGAGAATTGTGACTTTTTATTTCAAACCTTTGGTACTATTGAGAACACTGAAGTTTGCTGTTGACCATAGGCCCCTGTGTCAGCAAATGCAAATCTCTTCTAGAAGAAATAAAATGCTCCTAGACCTTCAATCCTTTATATATATGCATCTTGAATTGAACAAACACTAAAGAACAACCAGGAAAATGAAAAAATAGATAATAAATAGAAAAGCAAAAGAACCAGAAAATCAAAAACAGTAAACAACTGTAAAGATCACATGCTACAAGATTTTAGAAAGCGATGCATACATACATTGAATGCTGAACAATCATTTCAGTTTCAGAGTAGAAAAATGAATTCTTAATTTTCCCCTGAAACCTGTTTTTCCATGACCTCTCATATTTCTGTCTATGGCAACCTCATGCTGCCAGGGTTCAGTCTAAAACATTGTGGTCATCATTAACTTCTTTCTTTGTGTCTCACCTTTTATTGGTTAGAAAATATTCACTCCTACTAAAACTACAGGTAAATACATAATCAGTCTATCACTTATTATTGAATTGTTTGTATCTTGATTTGTAGTCTCAACCTAGCAATCAGGGTGATTAATGTTAAGTAACATATCCAATTGGATTTTCTACTGCTCTGAATTTTGCTGCAGTTCATTCTTTTATTCAGATTAAAAGATTAAGTCTTTAAAATGGCTTATAATTTTCTATCTTTCTAACTCCATGCAAAATCTCAGAGCCAGTTTTATATCTGTACCATTAAATATATAACTTACTGAAATTTTTACTGCAATACTTGTGCCATGGGATGTCAACCTTATGCATTGTCCTAAAATGTTTTCTTGTTTTTGTTTTTGTTTTTTTGAGCAAGAAGTCTTCTGTTGGTACTGTGAAATCAGTGAAAACTACTGGAAGTGTAAGATAATCATTTTTTTAAAAGCTCTTAATTTAGGTAACAGAATTTTCAGTGAACATAAATGAAGATTATCTGAAGTTGATTAATGGACATCAACTGCTATTGTAAACAAACAATGCTTTAAAAAATATATTGATGGAAAAATTTATTTTCCATGACTTTACCTTATTATGTTTTAATATTTTTCCCCTTACAGATATAATTTTCAGATTAAGGCAACCTCTGATTGGGTACCATATGGATGTTTTATTAGTCAATTTTAATATACTGGTAATCTAAAGATAAACAATGCTGCATATATAGGACTGTTAGTCTTAATTTCTTGATGCTTTTGATTTTGTGGAATTTTTCATGATAAAAGCAATCCTCCACTGGAGTCTAGCTGTCTCTTTTGCTGCTTCATTTCAATACAGTGATAGTTGAAAGCTAAATAAGCTTAGATATAAATAAATACTGATGTAAATAATTGAATGGCCCAGAAATGCTAGACAACAGAGATAGCCCTAAGTACCATATAATTATCACTTCTTTTGTCCATAAAGTCAAGGCTAGAGCTACATTCAAATTCAAATTAAATTTTGAAAGATGAATTTTTGCTAGGGCATAGTTTCCACTAGTCCTTCAGGTATCTATTTTTGTTATCATTATTATTGTTATTATTTTTGTAAGGGAAGGTACAGGCAGAAATGAAGACGAGTAGTGAGGCAGAAATAGAGGAGGAAGAAGCATTTTATTTCATTTTTATTTAATATTCACTGTTTGTTTTACCACACACACATACCTCCATCCAGGACTTGAACTCAGGGCTCTGTGGCTTGAACTCTTTCAGAGGCAACTGACCTAACCACTAAGGCATGCACATTTTCACTATATTTATCTTTTCTTTATCTACCCAAAAGCAAAATATAACTACTCTTTAAATTTATTTTCTTGAATTCAATAGAATTGTATTATGTAATTGATCTACAATCAGAATGATAAAACAGAAGTGATGACAGTGCTATACATCCATTTTTTATTAACTTTTTTTAGCAAGATGACTAATACCTTGATAAGTCTAACAACCTTGGATATTGTCACTGTGACCTGGATCCTCCTAATTCACATCCTGAATCAGGATTTCGGGCGTCACCCAGAGTGGAAATTGTGAGACATTAAGTGGAAACTGAAAAGCACATTTGGATATTTAATTCTAGGAAGAAAACTCTTTGCCAAAACCAATTCATTCTGCAATTTTTCATATAAACTATCTGCAACATAATGGGTAAAATATGTTCTCTTTTATTCTGATTTGTTAAAAAAAAACCCGAAAAACCAAATTCCCACAAAACCCGCAGATTAATCTGCAGTCACCTGAACACAGCTGCCAAGACCATTCCTCATAAAGAGCATTATTTTTACACAATAGAGAGTACGAGTACATTTCCTGCCCTGTCAAAATTCTGACTAGCTTGCACGGGAAAACACCTCCCACAACCACTTTGCTGTCCAAAATTAGATTACATTAATTTTAATTACATTTTTAAACACCATGCATTAGAAGTATAAAATATTGTAAAGTTAGATTGATAATAATGCTCATTTTTACACAAATGGGTATGCACATCTTAGTACACATTATATCCTCTATATGTGTGGTTGCGTAATAACATTTCTGTTTACATGCCTATACAATTGACTAACTTAATTCCACAGTTTATAATAAAATTGTTTAACTCATAAAAAACACTAAAAACCTAGAAACCTTCACAAAACAGAATAACTTTCATATATAATATTTTGCAAAATAAAGTAATATAGCAGCATTTTATATAATATCTATATTATTATTATTATTATTATAGCATTTAATAAATTTAAGACTTTAATACTCAAATTCAGGAGATACTGGTACAAATAACATTAGAATAGATTCAAAATTCTCAAGTTAGAAACAGTTTGTGTATAGTAGCTTTCATTTATAAATCTTATTAAAAAACACACACAAGGGCAATCAGGGACTTTTTAATACCAATATTTTATTTTATTTAGTTGATCAATGAATATTGATTGTGCTTTGTACTGGGCATACCTCTTCAGTATGAATAACATAGCAATAAAAAAGGGAGAAACTTTCTACTCTCTGGTGATTTAGGACAAGTGGGTATAATTAAAAGGAAAATACCAATTGCTAGGGAAATACATTGATTTTCCTCTGTTCTGTGGACTTTTTCTCAATGTTTAAGTGCAATGTTTATTCCTCTCTTTGAGCCCTGCCTTTGACCTACACATTAAAAAATCTTTTAAAAAAGTTTGAGAACCAACATAGTATTTCTTTCCTCAGTATAGTTTTTTTCCTTCATTGCACAGACAAAAAGAGGTAATATACAATTTGCAATTCGTGGACTTCCCATTTTCTTCTCCATTTCTTTGTTAAAATATTTATTTTAAATAAAGCAGTGCTATATACATATGTGTATGTGTATATATACATATATGTGCACATATATACATATATCCATGTATGTATGTGTATATATATATATGTATATATATATATATACATATATATATATATACACCATCCTCATATCTGAGCAAATCTGGAAGTCAGATATATGTAAAATAATTCTTATTTCTGGATTGGCCTAAATTTGATACAAATCCCTAAATACAGTACCAAGCTAAACCCCTCACATCACTGAAACATATTTCATATAGCATATGCTGTTTATCTAGTTGCAGTGGTTTGAATTGCTTGCTTGACAAGAATAGCAAAATAACATTCTTATCCTCTGACTCATTTTCCTACTAATTTTGACTGGAAATTTCCTGAAGGCAAAGAGCATACCTTATTTATCATTTTAAATAAGGGAAACCAACCAAAGGAATTGCAATCACAGTTAAGCAATTCATGTGCTGAATTATTTTTTATTGATTATGTAACTAAATATTTGGCAGCTAAAAGCAAGAGTATGCCTTCAGGTAAATTTAGTGGAATTACTTAATTCATCTATCAGAATGAAAAATTGCCTGTTCTATACATGAAAGTAAAAGCAACAGCACCCCTGAGACTCAGTCTAAATATTTATTACTTTCTCCAGAAATTATTCCATGATCTTTTTTTCTACTGATCATACAGCTCACACGCTCTCCTGTCCTCGGATTGTATCTATTTCTTATCTTCCCATAATATTCTGTCATCACATTTAACACATGATTTATGATTGTGAATGAATTAATGAGTGAATGAGATGATTATCATTTTGACTGGATAGTCCTTTTCTTCAGAGAGCCCAAGGAACTTCCTAGCTCAATTTTCATTCTGCTATCTCCAAGATAGTTGTGATTGATAGCCTGATCATTTAATAGATAAAATAAATCTGAAACACAGAAATTCAAGTTATTGATGTAGATGAATTCTAGATGAATGGAAACCATGAGACAGGTGGTATAATGACTAAAAACTTAGTCTTTTCTGTTAAAAAGTTCAGTGTAGAATATGGATCTTGTTATTGGCAGGGTATCCTAAGGTAGTATAAACAATTTTTTCATAACCCCTGTTTCTGAATAATGCCTGTTTCACAATGTGGCTGTGAAATTATTTATGTGTATATATATATATGTTATATTATGTATATCACATATATATAATGAACACACATGTGCATAATGTGTATGCGAAAGTGTTCAATCCAGTACTTTGAACATATTAAATACAATAATATTACATTTAGCAAATATGGAAATTATAACTTTTAATAATAATCCAGACTAAAAAGAATGCCATAAGATGAAGGAAATATACATATAACTAAAGGAATCCCATGGGACATAGTGTATTAACAAGCAGCAAACAGTTACGGAATTTTGGATCCTAGAATATAATTTTTGATGGGCTAAGCATATTTACAAAATGGTTATGGCTATTGTCAGTAAAAATTTATGTGTGCCTGTGACATTCATTTTACTCTTTTTCTTTTTCCAATAGCTCTTGGCTTACTCTCAAAACCGTGAGGGTTTGGACAACGCATTGTATAGGTACTGTGGTGGTACATGGGTCAATCTGGAAACTTTCAGTAAGAATCTGAAATTTCTAATAAACTTCATACATTGAACTTATTCAAAATCTGTAGGATGAGTCTCATCCTTCAGTATACAAAGATCTGGATTGGTCAACATTTCTTTTCTATACAAGTGATCTATTCTTATTCTATTCAGATGATGGAGTCCATCTTGAATACAAATGTTTCTTTAGCAATTTACCCAGTGCACTTGTGCTAATACTTGATGCAAATGTAACCTGGATGGGTAGATGTCAAATATGTCAAAAGATACTTTAGGGCTCCATTTCAATTTTATTTCTTTAGTGTCTGGTAACTTGCAGCACATTCACTTATTAGAGAAGTCTCTGTTAAGAGTCTGAGATTTGAGAAGGTGGGACAATACAGTGAAAGATTTCCTTTTACTTTCTTTTTCTTCTTTCAGTAGATGACATCCATTCTAAAATTTATATCATGAAGGAAAAAAAGATCTGATAGGAAATCCTGCTTTGTCACTTACCAGTCTTTTTTGTTAGTGACATGACCAACAAATGTTATTTCAGGTGGTTTCTTTAAATCTTTCTCAGTCACCATAAAAAAGGACAAAATAAATACAAAACGTGTTGCACAGTTATTTGTAAATACAAATCTTACCTATCAAATACGTCATATTGAGAAAGCAAAAATAGAAATTATCTTAAATCAACAAGTTTTTAAAGGTAATTCCTTCAAAGTATTTTGTATTTTTTTCTTAATATAACTTAAAATTTAGGTGATGAAATAAAGCAATATTGGACAATACAGAGAAATATCATTTTAAACTAGTGTTTAGGAAGATAGAGATGCAGATAGCATTGTAAGAAATTTGAAGTTGAAGAAGCTGTAGAGAATTTGGTGTGTTGTAAACAAATTGATAATTATTGTTATTTAAAAAATATTGAAAGGATTCAATAGTATTTCAGTAATTGATCACAGTTTCTTGAAGAGTGAAAATGATTGTGAAATATTCATGTGATGAACCATATTTGTAAGTACAAATAAAATTATACTGAGTCGAATAGGTAAATTTTATAGTTTTATCTGTAACAACTAATCACAGTCTATATAAAACTCATTTAGCATACAGTCAATGGGTATAACATTTAGTATATTTCAGACCATTTGAAGTTGCAATTTATCATATTAAATTACACGATGAAGGTTAAAATAAGACTTTTAGTGATGCACTTATATATTATAGGCAGATGTCGATTTATAATTATGCAGCCTAAAACTTACATACTGTAGTATTTCAATGTTACTCCAATAAAAGTTATTGAAAATAAAACAAATTTATAAAATAAAAATTAAACTCTAATACTAATGCTTAACAAGAAATATTTAAAAAGAAAAATACATTAACTTTGTTTTCTGTACTTTGTCCAATTTATTTAAAAAATCTATTTTAGAATTTTCAATTAGTTATATAGAAAGAGAAGTGAGTTTGCTTTTTGTTTTTAAGTTTAAAAGTTATCAGCCTTCTGCCTACTTGGCTTAGTTTCTATTTTTTTATCTTTTACTTCACTCATATCACAGATTGAACTTAGGTTTACTGATGATTCTTTTAACCAAACTTCAACTTCTAAAAAAAATTTAATGTAGAACTTTCTACATAATCATCTGTATATATCAATTCCCTATGGAGGCTTAGAAATATTTCATATTACAAATTAAATTATCAAAGTGTTGAAATCAATGGTGAAACAACTTTTCCGATACAATGCTTCACTCTCTTCTTTGGATTTTTCAGAATATTTAAGTATGCAGAAAAGAGTAAAGAAGTGTGGTTGTGAGATGTAAACATAAGATAATAAGGAGAGCTTCCCTTTTTCCCCTTTCCCATTTAACTAATCATCCAAATGCATTCAATAAATATAATTATGAATATATATTATCTATATATTATAAATATGATTATAAAATATGTCTACTTATTTAAATGACTTTGTTAATAAAGTTAATATTTCATTATGTAAAGTATCTGAAATAATAGTCAAAATGCGTATCAGCCAATTTAGCTTGTCATTGAGTATGTGTGCTTTTGAAATTTGCAACAGGAAATGTTGAATTTATTATTTCAATCACCTCAGGAATGGGAATCCTGGTATGCTAGTAGTTGGGATTTTTTTTATTTATAGGTCACTCAGAGTTGTTTAGTATGAGGGTCTTGAACACATAGGAATACACAGATGGTTAAAGGGAGGGGGACTGGGAAAAACTGGCAAAGAAATGCAGTGATCATTGTATGGAAGTAGAGGAATTTGTTCATGTCAGGAATTCCAAAGAATACAATAAAGTGGGAGGAAGGAAAAAAGGATGAAAGAAAGGGAAGTAGAGTGAGTGTGTGTGTGTGTGTGAGAGAGAGAGAGAGAGAGAAAGAGAGAGAGAGAGAGAGAGAGAGAGAGAGAGAGAGAGAGAGAGAGAGAGAGA
>RJWH01000027.1:1800000-1958787 GCA_004363575.1 Solenodon paradoxus
ATCATTGCTTGCCATATATAGTTGTTTCTTAATGTTTTTATTAGCTTTTTTAACCTACTATTACCTTCTTCCCCTGTTCACTTTAAAATTCAGCTGCACTTTTTCATACTATTAAAACCCCCTTTCATACTAGTTAGGATAATCCTAACTGCCATAGTAAAAAAAAAAAAAAAAAAACCCAACATAACATTTCAGCAGCTTAATATATAAAATATATAAAAGCTTATTCCTACTTCATATTAACAATTCAATGTACTTCCACACAGTAGGAGTCTGTCCTACTCAATTATTTTGTATCCCATGATGACAGAGACTCTGCCCCTAACTCTGCACCTTCAAAGGGGTGTCAACATCACACTGAAAGGAACAACATAAAGGATGATGCCTGGCAGTAGGTCACAATGTGTTCACATTCCAACCACATGCAGGGGAAGCAAAGAAAAGCATTCTAGCCATGTCGTAGTCAGAATCAGACACATGTGACTCTATTACATAATAAGATACTACCTATATCTGTCACTCATGTTTCTATCATAAATACAGCAATAGATTTTACCTATTACTACCTGATATTTGACAGTACATGCAGAAGGAAAAACAAGACATTTGTAAGTATGCTAGTTGTATGTGTAATTTGATTATCTGATAGTGACCTAAAGTAAAATTCCAAAAGGTTGTAAATTTGGCTCTCAAAAATGCCAGTCACTCAGTGTCTAGCCACTGCCTCTGATGAGTCCTGAACACATCCGCATACGCATTATACTCCATGAAGTCATACAAGACTCCGAAGGCAGAACTGGTTCCAACAGCAGTGCTGTCTGTTCATAGCAGTGGTTTATCTAATCTTAAAAATGTCTCCCAAATATTCCATTTAACCCTTTCTTAAAAGTTTTTCACGAAAATCATGATAATTTAATAAGGCTGAGTTTTCTGCTAGATGTTCACATATAATATGTATGGTTTTATCTAAGGACAGGGAAATTATTTGTGGACAGAAGTAAAAGCTAAAAAGTACAATTCAAGAACACCAGACTTCTTTATGGTTCATTTTGTTCCACAGTCCCTGGATGGTGAAAAGGTCTGGAATTAGCAAACTTGCATCATTCAATTCAGTGACCCACCGCTGAACAGGATCATAATTCTGTAACAGCTCAGCCATGGTTGAGGATTAGGCTGAGGATTGGGTTACAAAGGTTAATTAAAGCACCCAAAGACAGATTCAGAAGACAATTAGAACACATCACAAAGCATCAGCACTACCTTGGGCTTTATGAGATTTTTTTTACAGCTGGTCTTTGCTAAATGGGGAACCATTTTTATGTCACTATAAATTACATTTAACTGCAGTTTTGTTGCATAATTTACTGCATCCTTGTCTTCGTAATATTTCTAATTTGGCTCTACTTTTTATGAACATGCCTTCCTCTGTATTTTCTCTTTCATTAGCCCTATCTTCCCATTTCACATCCCAGTTCAGTCCCATGAGGAGTTTATCTTTATGGCCAGAGTCCTATGGTCCTCACTAAGAGTTGGCTTCAACTTGCATCTGTCTCATTTCTCAACTAAAGTTCACTCATAGGATAGTTAGCATGCATTAAGACAGCCCTTAGATTTTAACAATAACACCTTATTCTTGAAAAACTGCTATATTTATAGTTCAAAATATTCTATGATCATACTTCAATAAAGTTCTCTTTTCTGTTAAATAGCATAAGGCAAGTTTATCCTAAACCCCACCTATGAAGTTACTATAAGTGATGAAAGGATGCACTGTATCCCAATGAGCACAGTCCACATACATCCCAAGGACCAGGGTTTGCTTCCCAGACAGGGCCAAGGGAGGTGGTGGTGGCAACACAACTAAGACAAACATTGAAATACAAATGGTTTATCCTCCCCTCTCTTCCTACCTGCTGTATGCCTACTCAGCTTCACTCCTGCCTGCACCTTTCTTTAAAAAAAATAGAAAAAAATTCATGCAAGCACTCACAAGAGCAACTTCATCCTAACAGTTTCATAGTATAAATCAAAGCTGCAATGTCATTGTTAACGCCGGAAGAAATTAAATTATATCTGACTACCATGTAACTAAGAATTAGTACCTGGTGTTAAACATAGTATCTTAACTATGTTTTAAGATTTCTAATAACCTAAATGAGATAGAATAATATAATATGACCCTTTGGGGAAATTCCAACGAATAAAACACATTTCAGTTACTTTCCCACATGATCAATGAATCTACATTAGGTCAAAGATCTCTTAGCAATGTTTATAGTTTTCATCAAAGATGAATAAAGGATGAAAACACTAGTTTCATCATTGCATGTTCTGGTCTGGAGGGAAAGTGAAACCCATATTAGAAATTTCAGCAAAAGGATAAACTAAAATGCTGTCCTTCTGTTAAACATTATGCCATTCTTTAAAAAGTGGGACTTATAAATCATTAAAGGATTGATACCAGAAGAGTCAAAGGCAATGAATTCTTTTTTAACTTTGTTTTAAAAGATTTTAGGATTACCGAAAAGTTATAAAACTAGAAGAAGGAATTTTGACATACCTTACCAAAGCTCCAATGTTAATATTTTACTCACATTTACTTTCTCACTCTTACTCTTCCTTTCTACTACTCTTTCCCCACTTTCCCCACCCCTCCCCTCTATATACTATAGTATGCATATGTGTTTATGTACATACACATACTATTTACTTTTTCTGAATCACTGGAGAATAAAATGAAGATACAATGTCCTTATTTTTAAATAATTCAGTATATTTCTTTTAAAAGGGGCATCCTCTTACATAATCACCTTTACAACTACCCAGAAAATAAAATACAAATCTAATCTAGAAACTGTATTCAAAATTTCCAATATTGCATTTAGGTCTTTTATAGCAAAATAAACATAGTATTTTTTCTGGTCCATGATCTAAATCAGGATCAAAGGATGCATTTAGTTGCCCTGCTTCTTTATGAAAGTTCCCCAATTTATGTCACTGGGGAAAGATTATCACTGTGTTGTGCTCCTCAGTACATCAAATCAGGAGATACAAATCAGGATATATTTATCTTGTTACTGATGATATTAACTTTAATTATTTGGTAAGGTAGAGTCATCAGATCTCTTCACTTTAAAGTTATTTACTTTTCTTTTGTAATTGTTATCTTGCGGGGGATGTTTGATAACCATGTAAACATCCTATTTCTCATCACACTTTCAGCTATTAGTTTTAGCGTTTGTCAATTATTCTTACTAAAATAGTCAACATTGGTAATTGGCAAATGCTGATTTTTCTTATTATTTATTCCTCTATAACCTACTGTGTCATAAAGTGTGCTTATAAAATGGTGGTAAATATCAATAAAACACAAGAACAAGCATTAAAATGTCCTCACTGGTAAATATGGGACAATTTAATGACAGGAAAATACTAAAACCCATAGGAAAAAAATAAGAAATCAGGATTCCAGAGTGATGTAGTAAGATATGACAGAAAAAAATTGACCTCTTTAAGAAAAAAAGACTATGTACTTTTCCAGATATTTAAAAAACACTAAAAATCCTGAATATAATAAAAAAAAACTACCTTTGTAGCCAAAGAAATGCAAATTGAAGTGATAACAGGCTAGCTTACCAATTTTTATTAGTTTTCAACATTTAGTGAGACTGGTAATACCAAGTGCTGGTAGGATACTGGGGAAAATAAGGACTCATGTACAGTATTAAGTATATATTGGTAAACTTTCTGGACAGAAGTTTCACAATATGTGTCAAAATTTAAATAAATGCAACTCTCTGATCTGTCGATTCCACTTAAAACAATATCAACTGAATAAACATAGATGTGTTTATGTGTTTTTATTACAGCATTGCTACTGGTGGAAAAAAAAAATCAGCAATCTGAATCTCTTTCAAAAAAAGTAGAATGTTAGGCAGTTGAATAAGGTGATGATTTATCATCACTACTGATCTGGAAAAATTTAATATACTGTTATGTGAATAATTCAGATTTTAAAATATATGTAAATATGATTATTTCATTATGTATATGCATAGACATCTATATACATACATTTATAAACAGACACATACATTATCCTAGTCTGATCATCAGTAAAATGGGAGTAATAGGAACTACTTTATAGTTGACAGACCTAGTAAGAGGATAAATTAAGATTTTAACCTAAGCATAGTGTCTGATACATATACTTAATGAAAGTTAATTACCATATTAACAATATTATTATTCCTTGAATAATTTTATTATGCTATTATTTATTGAAACGATCTTATAGTTTAGGGCATCTGTACCTTACCTCTTTCTGTTAAACATCACTTATTAGCCATTCTTTCCAAATGAAAAATTGACCTTTCTATATTTTATAGAATATTTGATGACAAATTGTGGGATAGAAATTGCATTCTCATCTTTGCTTTAAAAATACTCTCAATATTGAGGATCTTCCCTAAGAGATAAAGAGGACATAAAGGAAACTAAATGGCACAGAGATACAGAAAAGAGTACTTAGAAGGTTTACTTAATGAATGCCTTGGTCATCTGGTCCGAAAACTATTAATATTTAATATCGTCAAAGATCAAAATCCCCCCAGTTATTTATGAATGCTTTCATTAATAGCACATGACTTCCAAGGTGGCTTCAAACTATATTAATCCTACATTATCCCTTTTTGTTTATTTGACTTGTTTTTACATTCTTGTGATTGCCACAAATCAGTGCAATCACATCAGAAAAATTCAACAGGCAAATCAAAGAATGTATTTGATTCATCCTAAAATTTAATTAGAAAAGTGTCTCTTCTGACCTTTCTGTTGGAGAGCGTTGAATGTTTTTCTTAACAATTATCCCCAGGCAAGAAATAATTATCACAAAATGTGAGAAAAGTACACTAAGGTACATAGCAATGAGGTTACTTATAAGCTAATGGGGTATCTCACTGTTTGGTCGCATAAAATTTTTTTATCATTATAGAACTCTAATTTGCACCTTTGATTTATTTGTGACTTCCTTTAACCCATTTCAGCTGCTAAGAGTTACCTTTGATCACGATAATTGTAGTTCTGATTTATGCTTTTCAGACAGACAATGTAGTCCGGAAGATATCTGCCATGAAACCGTCTGTAGAACACAGCATTCAAGGCTTCCTTAGCACTCAAAAGCAATTTAATTGTACTTCCACTTGCAGTCACAGTAATTTGCAAACACTTGGCCTGGTACTCAGTGAGGGAGCATTCTAAGAAGTAGTGGCAACTGCTTGAACATTTTAATTCTTCATTCTCATCAGCTCTCCACTCTTTCAATTTAATAGTTCATGTAAATTATCATCTTATTCTTTGGTCAAACCATAAAATGAAGAACCAAACAATCTACTAATCAGAGTTTAACTTAGGGTCTGGACCAGATACCTCTTAGGGTAATTCCCTAGATTAGCCTATAGTTTCAGTGACACATTTCCATAATATAGCAAGAAATCATTGGTAGGGATATTTTGGCAGAATCAACAGTTAGGATGGAGAATATGATCTTCTTTTCAAATATCTGCAGAAGAGAGAAAGAGAGTCTCTAAGCAAATAAAAAATTTAAAAAGGAGAAAAAAAGTATTTATAATTCCCTACTACCCCACAATACTAATTTGTGTTTCCACGTAATATCATCGGAGATATATACAACCTAGAATAAGCAGAATTTAGAAAAGCCATGAATTGGATTTCATAACATTTCTTACTCCTAAGTTTATACTAAATTCACTAGGAAATACCTTAATGTAAATACAACATCATTTAAAATATGAAGACCCAAAGATGAAAAAATGAATTTCTACTGTCATTTTAGTTTTAAATCAAGGGTGTATTTTGACAGTGCTAGCCAAGATATAAGAATATTCCCCACTATGGTTAAAAAACTGGACATAGGCATGCCCTGGTGGAGTAGCACTTGGGTCCACTTCCTTTGTCCAAACACAATCCACATACATCCTGGGTTGGTGTCCAGAAGCCAGGTCGATGGCTAGGATGATAACTAAATAAAAATAAACAAAAGATATTTCTCTCCTCTCTCTAACTGCCTGTCTTCCTACTTGTCTTCATTCCTGCATGTGCTTTTTTAAAAAATAATAATAATAATAAATAATCAGTATATGTCTGGAGAACTATTTTGAAATGATTCAAAAGCCAAAATGTGCAGAAAGCATCATTCATTAGTTATCTATTAGAGAATAACAAATGTAGGTCATTTCTTAGTCATTAAGACATTTGACTACTAAGTAGTTAATATACATTTACAAAACCTACTACTTTACAAAATTAAATAATATGCTATCACCTATATTTATGGGAGAAGATATTGACACTGTAAACCCTACATAAAAAAGTCCTTGTCTTCTACTTAACTTTTAGTAAACATATAGAAAACTGACTTTTTAAATTAATACTAACCACACAGGTATTTTTCAAGCTTTAGAAGAAAAACAGAATAATGGAAATAAGACCTGGCAATGAAATAATAATACTTTTATACCTATAAAATTAACTCTTACTTTGGTTTTAATTTATACACCTACAGACATTAAAGCATACTTCATAGTTCAATAAAAAAACACTCCGAAAATGTAGAGCTATTTTTTAAATGACATTGCGTGATAAATAAGAAAAGTAAGTTACAGTTGACCTTTCAACAACGTAGGGGTTAGTGGCACTGACCCATGTACAGTTGAAATCAGGGCATAATATGAAAATTCTTTATATCCAAGATTTCCACATCCTCACATTTAACCAATCAACACCCAAATAATTCACTGAATCCATGAACTCAGAAATCACAAATAAAAAATTCACAGATAAGTTGAGACTGACTGACTGCATCCATGCTATTCAAGGGTCAGCTGTACTCTTTTGCCACAAAAAACAGCAACAACAACAAAAGAAACAAAAATACATTGTAATTCACTTGTCTTATAAATTTGAGCTAAAAATCTAAAATGCCTATTGAGTCATGATTTGCATGATGCCTATTTAGATTAATTAGTTTTAGGCTTTTTAAGCTGTTTGTTTTTCTTATCACTTTTATATATCCTGTGTTGTTTCTTTGCTAAATTAAATATTTGCTAAAATTAAATATTTTAATTTTATTTGTAATGAAATAATTAAATAGGTATGATCTTTAGAGCAGTAATTGCATCTCTTTTGTTTAACAATCTCTTTCTTCTCCTTACATAGTTTCTGGTTTGTAGAAGGCACTCTGTAAATATTTGCTAAATTAATGAATTCATTTAAAAGTTGGATCAAGATTAAAAAAAATACATATGAAGTAATGAAAGTAACTGTACAGCCAGCAGACATAAAAAAACAGAATCTAGGTCTAGAAACAAACTTCACTGAGTTATTTGGGAAAACATATGGTATGCTAAATATTAAGGAAATTCAAAAGGAGCCTTATAGTCATTATTAATGATGTTCTCCATATGTGAATATTTATGATGCCACCTTGGTTTCTGTATCAAAGCAATATTTGCTTTGCATTATAATTACATTTGAAATTATATTGCATAAACATGAAATGATGGCAAAGATTGTGGACAATGTAGAAGTTTTTGTGATAACACAAAGTGTAGTTATCAATGCATTGTAGAACATGTAGACTTTGCACACGTACAGAACATCACAATCTCTTGTTCTTGTTCAATGACTTTTTCTATAGCATACATCACAGTGATCACTTTCAAAACCACACCTTAATGAAGAGTTTTCCATCACAATCTGACCAAAAGCAGACACGTGGACAAATGCACAGATTCATCATTAGCCATCCCATAGTTACAGCACAGATGCCATGACCATATTGTTGTCAGTTTCTTAATGAAGAATAAAATGTCCCTTTTTATAGCATACACATCTTAATAAGGATACAAAAGAATGGTACCTGAAACATGGCATCTGCTAGGCATCTACTAAATCTCTTGAACTAACTCCTTATTTTAAAAAACTATCTTCATGTATTCATTAAATATAGGATTTAATGTAATGTTATATAGACAGCATTAGATCAATGGCTATGGAAAATACAAAGGAAGTTTAAAGCTTGATTCTTGCCTGTAATTTTTTTTTAAGTCTAACCAGTGAGATAATATTGATATAAATAAAATAAAATTGTCATTGTGTCAAATGAACAGAAACAATAATATGAATAAAAATTACATAATTTTTTTAATTTTTTGCCATGGAACAATTTATCAAATATTTTCTTTTCATTTTATTTAATTCTCACAATACAGCAAGATCAATTCTGTTATTACTCCAACTGTAGATCAAAGTAAACAATTTTGCTTTGGAAAATAAAAAAGACCTTTCTAATGGAGTTTTCAAGTGGGAAATGGGAAGTTTAATAGGGATCAAGCAGCAGTTTTATAAAATTCTTGAAAGCTTTTTTGCGATTGGTTCTCCAACAGTATGAATACACTTAACACTACTAAACTGTACCCTTAAAATGATTAAGATAATAAATTTTAAGTACATTTATCAAAATTTAAAAAATAAAAAACATAAAAGTGGACTGTCCTACCTGGTAAGATAGTGTTCACTCATTTTATAAAGTATTCTGGCAGGAAACAATACAGCATATATATTATGATGGGAACCATTACATTAATGGGAAAGTTGAATCAGAGACCATAGAAAGCGTTTTCCAAATTCAAGATTTTATGATTTTATCATTGATTTTTTTCTTCTTGAGAGTATACATTTCTTCTGTCAAATTTTCAAAGGAATAAGTAGACCAAGGAGACTGGCAACTTCACAGAAACAAATCGCAACAACTGAATTCAGTAAAAACATTGAATTCCTATTGCATCAGTTTTCTTAACTCTCATAACAGAATTTATTGTCTCAGAGTTTAGGAATCTATCAATTTGAATTCAATGTGTCAGCAATGTCATAGCAATGTCACTCTGAAATCTTGGGACTACCTCGTCCCAGCTTCTGGTGATTTTCTTGTTCTCTTTGTCACTCCTGGTCTTTGAGCTTCATAGCTCCAACCTCTGCTTTTGTGGTCACATGTTGTGCTACCTGTATCTGTCTTCCCACAGTCTTCATTTTATAATGACAACAATCAAATGATATTAAGGGCCCACACTAGTCCCCATTTGATCTTATCTCAGCTAATTTCATTTACAATGACCCTATTTCCAAATAAGGTCACATTCTGAAGTCCTGGGGTTAAGATTACAACAAATATATTTTAGGGGGACATAATTTCATTCACAACCTACATGTACAGGACATTGTTCAGACTAGAATTATTTTAGGTGATGCCCCCCATGATGAGCAATATTTTTGTCTTATTCTCCTCTGACGCCCTAGTATCTGACCCCCAAACAAGTAATTCAGAACTATGTTTTGAATAAATGATTAAATGTGGCATGTGGGCTCAGATTAAAATAATCAAGCGAACATATCCTTGGAAAGTCTAATGGGATAGTCCCAAAAACACACCTCAGAATTAGATGATTTAGTCTGGAAATCACTAGCATCTCTCAGCTTTTTACCCAGCTATGAGACGTGGACCTACTACAGATAATATTTTCAGAACCATGAGCATTCTCTTCTTGCCATTTTCTATGGAAAGGTAAGAAAAGCTGTAATGAATTTCTGTAAAATAGCCCATTCTGACAGTGAGGAGTTCAGCTCATACCATAGAGTTACCAAGATGTGATCTTTGACACTGTCAAAGAAAAACAGCAACAGGATAGCCTAGCACCTATTGTACAAGAAAACCAAAGAGAGGCCATGACAAGAGAGTCATTGAAGAAAGGCTTCAGGAGCCATCGATTAATATTTTCAAGCCACTTGGTGCAATTGTGTGAAACAGTGATAGACAACTCAAGATGAAATCCAGCTGTAAAGAAATTCTTTAGCCATAATTCAGAATAAAATGTAACAAAATACCCAAATTACAGCACTAGAGCAAAGAAAATAACAAATATCAGGTGTACACAGAGTATATAGGTGACAACTAGTTCAATATTTTCTTTGCAACCACATCTACAACACAGAGATCCTGTTGTCACCATTAGGAGTTTGCCTAGAAAAGAGTAATAACATACTCAGAAAAGCTTTCTTCAGACATTTCTACAATGAGCATATCATAAAGATTTTTATTTCTACACAGGTCTAAGAAATTGAGTGCGTTCACTCACTCTAACAGAAGCTGATAGCCTAGTTTCTCACAATAAGATTCACATTCTATATATGGTTTATGTCAGAATTTGATCCAAATAAAATTAATACGACAGAAAAAAAATCACATTTTACACACACATGAGGGAATGGAATAGAAAAACATAAGCTGCTATCTCAAGAACAGTCAAGACATGGCCGTGATAACAACCTAGATGCCTGATCTGACCAAGAGGATGTAGACTTTTGACCACCTATTACTTTGTCAGAAATAAGGAACAGTTGCAGACCAGTGTCACATCCAGTTATTTGCAGAACTGAAGATACTGTCCTAGACTTGTCCATTTATAAATTACCTCTCATGATAAATACCCTATCTTTTTCTGGATACTGTAAAAAGACAATAAATATTCTTCATATTTGTCAACTAGGGACCTTGAGATGTGTGTCCCGCTCATAGATGGTTTTACCAAGCACAAGAGTATTTCAGGCATAACTATATAATATACATATGATCTCAGTGATTTGCAAACACTTGTCCTGAACATATTCACACTAAAAATATTTTAAATTCCCAAAGAAGTAAATGTTCTTTTAAAGTACAAATAGCAATTATACATCTAAGAGATAAGTGTGCCCTCACATCATTTTATTCATTATATCAGATTGCCAGCTGAGTCTTCAGTTGTTTGTTTTAGAGATACTTTGGTCAGTGTTACTTGTTAAAATGTGATTTAAATTAAAATTATGAGCTAGTACCTAGCATAATTAGACTCAACACAAGATCACATACAAATAACAATTACTGACTAATAATTATGAAAAAAAACCCAAAGGAAATATTCACATAAAAATTAAGGAGCATAATTTTTTAGCATTTTTCATTGAAATATAATTGATGCATTGACAAAATATAGAAAAATGACTAAAGAATTTGTACTATATGCATAGTGGTAAACTATGCAGTCAACAAAACAATGAAAATGTCCTAGGAAAGTATTTACAACATATTATTAACTGAATGTACATTGTATTATAAAATGGCATGTTCAAGGATTTCACTTTTTAAAAAAGATTTGGTAATGAAAATTCATAAGTACATATGATAGACACAGAAATATAATAAGTATAGTAACATGCTGAAAGTGGTCGTCTTGATATTGGAATTGTGGATGCTTCTTTTTTTCTTGTGTGCATGAGCAATACCTCTTTACTCTCAAATTTTATACAGTATTCATTTCTTCTATAGATTAAAAAGTATCATTTGCAATGCATAAAGGAAATCTGTCTTTCATTTTTATTGATCAAACATTTATTAGCAAGAGACTTGATGTGCAGCATTGGTTATGCAGATGTGAAAAAATGCAGCCCCTCCATCAGAGTACTGGATAAAAATCAACCCTGACAGACTGCGGTTCCGAAAAAACAAACATACATGTT
The DNA here is from genome assembly GCA_004363575.1 of Solenodon paradoxus. Taxonomy (NCBI): domain Eukaryota; kingdom Metazoa; phylum Chordata; class Mammalia; order Eulipotyphla; family Solenodontidae; genus Solenodon; species Solenodon paradoxus. The sequence goes on from RJWH01000027.1 coordinate 1,811,632, forward strand.
AAACAAAGATAAAATGTGAAAACTAAAAGCAAACTCCCTTTGTGGTTAATTCACATAAGGCTGCACCCAGCTGCTTTGGAAATATCAAAGATAGTTCACCCATTAGCTGCTAATTCAAAAAGAAAACCTTGTACTTCTAATTATGCTTTTTATAATACTGTGCTGTATTTTGCCAAGTGATGCATTAAATATGCTCATTGCTATAGTCATTATCCATCTTGTTTTCTGCATATGCAGTGCACTGAAATATTAAAGCCTTATGTGATCTTAATGTCTCAAAAATAAGTTTTAAAATGTATATATGGAGAGACAAAGAGTATGTCAGTCCTGATCCTATGACAAAGGAATTGGGTGAACTGTGGATGGAATTCCAAATATGAGTCAGACAATGACTAAAACTCCAATGAATTTTGAATAGGGGGAGGGTAATAAAGTTGTGTAGAATACAAAGTAGAAGTCCCACATTACAAGCTATAGTACACAGAGTAAAAGGAGTGAGTTCCAAAACTAGATTCAGAACAGAGTGCTGCAGGTAAAACTTCTAACTTGGTTCATCTGGAAACGTTTCTGGTTAAAGTGTCATCTGCACGGCAATTGCAGTGACTATTTACTCTCTATGAAGTCATCAGAGATTCTACATAACAAAGAGAGATTAAATAGTAGAGATACCTTTTCCTACAGAGGAACCTTACAATGTCGACTGCCCTATACCTCACTCCTAGCCACACAAACAGAATTTAAAGGTCACTGTGGAAAAATTCTAACAAAGATGCTTTATTCCCCAAACATTAGACTCTTCTGAATTCTTCTTCCAGGTCTCGGTCTTGGTTCCTATTGTCTTTGATCTGTCTATCCCAGTCTTAGTAAAAATCCTAAGTCAGTTTAGTGAGAATTTCCCTACCCTTGATATGTGATCAGTTTTCTCAGCCCTTACTTTTGATATCTAAGCCCTTGGACTGCCTTCAGTAAGAACTATGTTAAGTCGACTTAGAAAAATTCCCCTATTTCAATAGCTACTATTAGGAATTTTTCATCCATTGACCTTCTCAGGCTGCTCATTGGCTATTAATTTCTAGATGTCTTCACTGTATTTGGAGTTGAGCCTGATCTCTTTCCTCTATTGCAAGTGCCTTGAATAAAATCTACCTTACCATTTTAACAAATGACAGAATGATTTTTTTTCCTTAACGATTCTGAGAAATAAGTCTGTAAATCAATCAAAATAGATGCACCTAGTTCTATCTAGTATGTAAATTATAATTACTTTATATAAATCAAGTTCTACTCTTTTTACCAGGAAAATTGTTCAGTTATTCAATCGGTATTTTTAAACCTTAACTGTAAGAAGTGTGTAGGGTCTGAGTTCACCACACTGGCGAATGGACAAGTTAGCCTGGCAGTTATGCTGGTGCGGGCAGAAGACATGAGGTTCGTGGGTCTTTATTTATGGCACAGCCAGCAGCAAGACCATCACCATATCTGTAGTAGTTCCCTTTTGCTCAAATCCCACAGCAGAGATGTGGATGGGCATAGAGGAAGCCACAAATACAGTGCATTGCATTACAAGAAACAGCTTGGAGAAAGGGATTCTTTTGTAATGCACAGCAAGCTTTCCTCTGGAGGGAGACTAGCTCTAGTTTTCAATGATGTTCACTATCCAAATACCCTTGAAAAGACAATTTAGAACAAAGATTCGCAGTGCTTCATTAACAAAATGCTTTGAAATGTGAGAAACCCATGGAGAACTGCTTCCCAGTATCATCTAGAGCCCACCAGTATAGAAATCCTGCTCAGCCTGGAAGAAAATTAAGCAAGTTTTCATGATGTGCATTTTCATATATGATTTGGCAAGACTGATTTCATATATACATATGTGTGTGTGCGTATATAGATATATATATATATCACTGTTATTTAACAAAAGGATGTCATATATTACTCCTTTGTAGTTATAAATTCTAGATGGATAGTCTATGAGATGGAAACAATGGAAAGCATTTTTTCCCCATGGGTTTAAATTCTACTTGTCATCTTTAGTGATTGCAGATTTCTTCAGAACCTTCCCCCTATTACCCTAACTACTTTATTTCCCCCTATTCTCTTTACTAGTAAAGTTAACTTTTATGCCAGGCATTGTAATGAGATTTCTTTCTCTATTTTTTTGATGGGTTAACCACTCTCTCCAGATCCAAACCCCATATTCAACATGCAAACCTGAATGTTTTTCAGAACCTTATATTGAACAAAAGCAAAATATCGTTTCCTCATTCCACAACACAAAACATCTTAGGTCAAGCATATTTAATTTTACTGAGTAGACCATGGAGAAAAACCAATGTTTAGTCAACCAGCCACATCTTTCTGGTTTGCAAGCTTTCCCACAAGGTCTCAAAAGAAAAAAATAGAAGTAATTCCTTCTCCACTGAAATTTGCTGGGACTTTGTTTTTTTCACCAAAAATAAGTAACAAAACTAAACCAAAAAAATTAATTCCTTCTCCCTCTTCTTTTCAAGAAAGACAAAGAAGAAAATACCTATTGGTCTGAAACTTAAAGGATGGGCTGATCTTCAAAAAGTGTAGATAGAAATCAAACCCAAATGCTCCTGTAACATATTATCAAGGGTCAGATATTTAACAAGAAGCCAGCACCATCCTAAAAGTAGAATACAATTTGAAGTGGGATAAACATGAAGGAAAGTGTAAGACAAGCCAAATGGAGAGAAATTATAGTTGATCCACTGTGAATAGGTTTGAGAATCCCGGTTGCCCTCTAAAGCTGAGAGAGATCTTAGCGCATATAATGCATAAGAATCTGGACTCTGAAGGAGGACAGTCCAGGACTTGATTTGTAACTTGTTCTGCCATTCACCATGGAACTTGGGACAATAATTAGCACACTTTAGACTGTTTTTGCCTTTGCAAAATGGACATGGTAATACTTTCTAAATCATACTACTAAAAACACAACAATACAAAAGCACCTACTGCACTAACTCATAAATGTTAGAGATTATGATAATAATAATGAGAAAAACTGATGAGACAATGTTATTTTCTGGCCAGGCTGGGGTCCAGGAAACCAAAGGTGGTGTCTATGGAACATCTAAAACGAGAAGCCTGATATTTGGTTTCCATATGTCAAAAATGTATTTACTGTTTATTGAAAGTTCAATTTGTCACTGTTGTAGTTAAAACAGGCTCTGTGCACAATGCATCTGAAGTCAGACGTCTTAGGTTCTTTTTTCTCTCTCAGTCTGCTGATAGCAGAGTTGGTATGGTCAAAAAAACACTCAGACTTTCAGGAATTTACTGAATGCCTCTGAGACGATCAGAGACATACACAAAGAATCATGTTTAATAATATTCATTCTAACAGTTTTTAATGCTTTAAAGTGATACAATAAAATATGGAATTGGTTAATAAATTATGGAATAAACAAATATATTAGAAACCATTAAGTCTCATATTCCTGAAAAATGATAATCACAGTGAGAGTATAAAAGTTTAAGAAAAATTGTAAAACTATTTGAAGTCATTTTTTCATTTTTATTCAGATGGACACACACATATGTATAAAATCCTACATGTATTTGAATATACAACAGTAAGTTTGTGATTTTTATCTATTGCCATCGTGGTTAAATTATTTTTATTTTATTCCTTATATTTTCTAATTCTCCCAAAAAAGAAAGCATTACCTTTGTTTCTACTGCTACTATTAATAATAATAATAATAATGCTCTTGTGTTGACTACTGTCTCACTGTAGAAGTTTGCATATCTGAAATAAAATGTCCTAAGACGAAAAGAGAAACATTTTATGAGCAGCCCATTCTCGACTGTAAATATTTGATTTGGCGAATCTGCTGTCTGGGATAGTCAGTGCTGCACTGATTGTAGATAGAGCATGTATTTAAAAGGTAAATCGCTTTATTTACAAAACTATGAATTGACCTACCAATAAATCACCTGGAGAGGCTCCTAATGATAAGATCCATAACTCTCTTTTACTCTTCCAACAAAGTTACATGATTTTCATCTCTAGTATAAAGGTTGCGGGGCGACATAATAATAAAATTGATTTTTCTCTCTGTAGGAGTCATGCTGCCCTTAACACTCATTGAGGGATAATAATAATTATGATTAATAATAATAATTAAAGATACTAACAAGAGTTTTCATTTACTGAATACTTCCACAGTGCATTGCACTGCTTTAAGGTATTTTATTTTCAGATATTATCTTTTTATCTCCTTAACTATATGAGGTGGACATTAACTACCATTACCACTCACAGATGAAAACACTAAGGCTCAGAGAAGTTAACCTATTCTAAGTGATCCAGCTTCTGTAAACTGAAAGTCTGAGACTAAGGTGCCAGCAGAGTCATGCTTTCTCCAAATGAATTAGGCATGGAATCTGCCCCAGGCCTCTCTAAGCAGATCCTTAACTTGTGACAATGCAACTCCAGTCTTCAATGGTGTTCCCCATGTGTTGTGTTCCTTTTAATAAGGACTCCAGGCATGTTAGATAAAGATCTATTTTACTTCAGTATGACCTCATTTCCAAATAAGGTCACATTCTAAGTAACTGGAAATTAGGAATTCAAAAATGAACTTTGAGGGAACACAATACAACTCATAACACTCACCATATTAATTCCCATGTCTTCACTGAATATTTCAGGGATATATATATATCTATAAGCCTCCACAGACTGCCAAAGGGATGAATACTCCCACAAATTAAGAACCCTGTTGTCTACAGTGATACATAGCAACAAAAAAAAAAAGTTCAAGATTAATGTCTCCATTGTTCTTGAAATTCATCAAGCCTAAACGTTACCTGGAAAACTGTACTTAACTCTAGTAAATACTTCAAGAAGGTAACTGGATTACTCTGGGCTATTCTTTTGTGGGCTTATTAAACTTCGTTTTCTGTAATATAAATTCCATCATCCCAACCTGAAAGCAAAATTTCAGCAATAGCCTGAAGCATTTATACTCACTTAATTTCACACTTAGAATGCCGTTTTTAATAGGGATGATGGGAAAGGGATCAGATTTTATATTTTGTATTTTAACAGTGTTTAGGGTTGGAACTTAGATATTACATGATAAAGATTTTGATGAATACTTATTAAATTAATGGATCGATGGATGCATGAATGTGTTTGGAGATGCTCCACTTGATTCACGCAACTTTCCTTGAAAATGTGAAGGTAGGTCACCATTCAGTGGAATCTCTGATTGTTCATACTAAGTTTGCCATACTCTAATTAATAGTTTAGTCTACCATATTCAGATGACTTGATGCATGAAAAACTCCTCTAACTCACTGATTAATAAAAATATTTACATTTAACCTCATAATTTTAATAGTACAGTGATTGGGTAACAAGACTTTGAAGCCAGTCTACCTGGGCAGAAATTCCGGATTTATTACTTTCTAGCTATGTTAACTTATTACAAAAGTTATATAATTCTCCTGGGTTGTAAGTTCCATATTTGTAAAATAAAGATAATATACTGACTTGAAAGTTCTGTTAGGTGTGTCCTGGTGGCCTAGTGGTCTAGTACACCTCGGAGCAGTCCCAAATGCATCCCAAGGTCCAGGGTTCAAGATCGGAGCCAGGGCGAACCACAAATGTCAACAACTAAATAAAAAAATAAATAAAGTTCTTCCTCCTCTTCTCTCTTCCTTCTTCCTTGTTTACCTACTCACCTTCATTCCTACCTGTATCTTTCCTTTAAAAAAAAGTATTTTTGTGAGAATTGCATGAGTTAATTCATAAAACACACTTAAGTAAGCATCTTACAACATATAAGACATTATAAGATTGGCAGTTATTTATAATTAAAGAAAAACCTGCAATAAGAATACATTTACCATATGAAAGCAATCCAAAATACCTGAATTACCTCTCTTCATCCAAATAACTCAGAACATATTCACCCAATTTGTAAAACACACTTGCTATATTTTTTCATCTTTTTGGATTTTTTATTGTAATTAACTTATTCTACACATCAAAATAAATTCATATGTAAAGCTTCCCTATTCCTCAGATGTATGTCAATACACCCCGGCCTCCACTAAATCACCAAGTGTTCTTCACCATTATCCTGTGGGTATTGAGTCTAAAAATTATTAAAAAAAAAAAAAAAACTAAATCCAATTCCTTAAAATTGTTATATAAGAAACTTAACAATACTTGTTAATTTCTTGTAAATTGTTTCATGTATATACCAATATATATGCCTCCATAGTATGATATCCATTTTCAGGTAAGAATAGGCCTTTTATAATAACAAACACATTGTTGCACTGAATATCATCTGCCTTTCCTGAATGGAAAAAAAAATAAAAGTATCTGGAAGATGTGGAGATTTCCTTAAAACTTTATATTTTTTTAAAAGTTAATTCTTACAAATTCCTTTGTATGAAGTGTTCTTATAATAATCATCTTGCCAAAGGAATTGCAGTATGATCATCCTCAGTAACTTAAAGACAAGCTAGACCAACGGGCAGTTAAAGTTAAGACTGGAAATACAGATGGACTCGATAAATCCTAAAAGCGTCTGTAATAAATCAAGAGAGTTACAGATTACTGCTCAAACATATTTTTGTTCAGTTATTTGAACAAACAGAAAAATCTTAATACTAGAGAGTGTTTTTAATTCAACACACCAATTCAGCATATACTCATTAAGGACTTATTATAAAGCAAGCACTAGGATACTCACAAAGCATAGGACATGGCCTGTCCTTGTGGAATGTTTAGTCTAAGCAGGTATACAGTGAAGTAAACAGAATGAAAATATGTTGAGATCAGTGTCATGACTGTAGTACATGCAAAACACTGTACAAGTTCCTAGGCTGGCAGACACCTAACCCAGGTGTTAATGGCCTAGGAACAGGTTTCTGCCACTAGGGTAAGAGGGATTCAATAAAGAAAAAGAGGAGGCGGGGGGGCAGGGGTATGGGATGAGAGAATATTCCAGCAGGGCATGCTTGTTGGTGCCAACCTACAAAGAAGAGAGTGTTGATTTGATTTTTTAAAAAATGTTCTAGGTGTTTACAATGACTAGGCAGTTAACACTGAGGGGAGAAGTATAAAGAGATGCCTCTGGGAGAATAAGCAGGGACAGGTTCATGAACAACCTGGGAATTCATATCACACCTTTTAAACTTTAAGGGCAAATATGAAGCCACTGAGGGATCTTACTAAAATTATGTTACATGGTAAGACCAGAGCTAAAGAAAATACATTTTATCTCCTTTCTCAGCTTCTTTATGATCCTGGGAAATGTTTGAAAAAAAAAAAAATGCTGCTGAATTTCTTCTTCATAATCATTTTCACACACTGGAAAATTGTTATGAAATAGAAAGAACATATAATTTATTCTTCACAAATAGTTGTGCCAGAACAATAGGGCAAAAGACAGGGGTGTGTGGTCATCCAGATTTAAATCTCTTCCCAAGTTTTAGAAGTCCTTCTCTTCTGCCCTTTTGCCTAGTTTTTAAAAATCCTTTTTAAAGCGCAGAAATCAAATTCAATTTTTTTAATAATCAGCTAGTGTGTGTTCATTTGTAAAATTAAAGGATTATAATTCTCTTCATAATTAATTATATCCCTCTTTGCTTTTCTGGATACAACCCCCTGGTTCAACCAAATTGCTGGTTCAGTTATAATTTGTACCTCATTACAATTCCCACATATTTTTATGTTAGACTAGGGTTTGCAAAAGTCTTGACTTAATTTGTAGTTGTTCTGCCTCAGAATTTTTCTACCATAATCTATCTTGGTTTTGATGGATCATTTCTCTAATGGGTAGAGATCACTTTTGACTATTGACATATTGAGCTTAGTCAGAATCATCAGTCATTAGGTCATAAAAAACAGGAAGGATGCTTCCCTAGCTGGAATAAGGTACATATGAGTACTTTCTGGATAAAGGAACCAAATAATGTTATTTTTATTATTGTTTCTTTCAATTCTGTAACATGTCTAGGTACTGTTATTACTACATTGCACAACTGCACAAAAGGAAATGAATTGGACACTGGTATAAGGACTGGAATTTTTATTTATTCACAACCTGTTCTTAAGTATTTATTTTTAGCTACCAAATGAAGTTGCTACTAGGAAATGCTTGCTTTGAAAAAAATTGTATAATAATATATGGGACATTCATTGTAAAAACAGATGTAAAACCTAAAAGTTTAAGTTATCAAAAGTTTCTAAAGACTTATAGTGATTTATTTAAGAATTGAAATGCTACATTGACCTTGAGGTGAAGTTAGTTCAGCAGAAAGTTTTGTTGTTGCAAAAGTATGTATTTACGCTACAAACTATAAAAATCACATTAGGAATAAAATAGCATTCCTAATATTACTTTTATTATTTCCAAATGCAGAAACATTATGCAAATAATTAAAATATGTAAGCACAGTTTTCAACAGAAAAGGTATATTTATATGTATTGATTCTCAAAAAATCCTTTTAAAGCTCTTTGTTGAATTTCAGGCTTCTGGCACACAGCTGCATTCCTTTACATTTCTTTTAAGATTGAAAAATGAGAAATATCCTTCATCTGGATGAAGAACATATAGATCTAGTTATGAATAACTAATTTTGGTTTCTATTTTAAATATTCTTTCTTACATTTAAAGCCACTACTGTTAGTCTCGCCACTTCTTTGGAAACTTCAGTGACTCCCACTTTCCTCTACTTCAGTTGTATACCTATGGCCACCCTCTAAAGTTTGGTATCTCTTGACAGTGGAATAATATGTGGAAACATTTTTCTAAGTACAATAGCTTCCCTTTTCAGCTTCCTCACCCACTCATCCTTTCCTCAATATTCAACCTCATAGAGACCTCTGAGTATTCTTCTATTGGTTTCTTTACCACTTGACATTGTGCATCTGTGTGTACATGAATGAACCTGAGTGTGCATCTCTATTACAATTTTCTATCAAGTGCAGCAGGTAGAGTGAGAAAAAAAGTTTCATAAGCCTAAGGAACGTCTGTCACTTATCCAGTTCACTTTAAGACTCACAGTGCTGTTAAGGAAAGCTTGCATTGCAGTTGCAACATGGATGACAATTGAAGCCCAGAAATCAGTGATGGACTGTCACTAACCCAGAGTCCTAGAGTCATCTTCTGTTCAGTGTGAGACTGAGTCACCCCAAGTCAGCATGTCAACACTATGCTGACAGCCCAATCTCACTTGATTCCTTAAGAGGCCAGCAGGGATTAATTGTTCATTGAACTGCTTTCTTAGAAACTGGGCTCAGCAGAGCACTGCTGGACAACTCCATAGGCACAAATCCTCCTGTTTTCTGGTCAACCCCACATAGAGTGTAGAAGATTGGAGAAACAAGTATGGGATTTACACAAAATTCAGTTCAAATAGGTATCCTGTTCAGACAACATTGCCGGTCCCAATTAGTTCCAGACAACTAGTTTTAGGAAACTCTAAGGAAGGCATCCCAAAGTTAACACCACCCTGAAACTCAGGGCTCTGAATCTAAGGTAGAAACTGTCACACTTCTGACCTCGCCTCCAGAAATACTGCAAAATTACTTCTATCTTGGTTTTTTGTTTGTTTGTTTGTTTTGTTTTTTTTAATAAACAAGCTTCACTGTGGCCAGATCAGAATCAAGGGAAACAGAATTAGACTCTGTTGCTGGGAAGACCAAAGTCACGTTGCAGGAAAACATGTAGTATGGATGATATTGTTGCTATCTTTGGAAAATGCCATATGCCACAACCATGATAACTGTAATTCTTCTCCATACCATTACAATGTTTTTCTATCATTGCCTATTCATTTTTCTATCTTCTCCACAAGACTGTCAAATAATTGAATTACTAAACACCAGCGCTTATGCCCTTCAATTCAACTTGAGCCTGTTAATAGTGGCAGCTAATATGAGAAATGAAAACAAATATTTGAAATCTGAGAAGTAAACAAATAATACTTACTGATATAAAATCAATCACATATTAATTAAAAGACAAAAATATATGCAGCAAAATTGTTTTACTCTTTTGGAGAATAGTCAACTTCTGTGGAGAACTGTGTCAAATTTATCAAATAATTATTCAGTCCTTTGCATAAAGATTTTCCATAATATGTAAAAATCTTTTATGCTTAGTTCAATACAATACAATAAGGAGAACTTAGATGATAAAACCTTTGACACAGCAATATGTATGTCAAGGATGGCATTACTTCCCAATGTCCATGGAAGGGAGGTGAAGGCATCTTGAGAATAAGGAATTGAACTGATTTAATAACTAAGGTGAAATTAATAGCTTTGATCTGTTTATCTATTCTCATTCCAGTCTGCTTCAGCTTACAATATCTGGAAGCTTTTGCCCTCGGAAAAAGTAGAGTACTTTATGAGTCTGTCATTTTTTGCTAATCTTCAGATGCTGAAAATCATTTTAAATCTATTCCTGTCATTTTGGATTTGCATAAGTGTCTTGAAAGAAAAATCTAAAAGGCAAAGGCTGATTTAGTGTGAATGAACATGCCATAAAACATTTCAAATCTTACATCATTCATGTAAACCTTTCATGATTTTAAATTTTTCAACTTGCCAATAACAAGTATTCCAGTGTCAGGCAGGATGCAATAGCTGAAGCTGAGAAAGCGTTTTCATTAAAATCCTCCCTCCTGAGACATTTTATAAGTTGGGGGAGGGTAGAATACAAAGAACCTTCACTTTAACCTGGAATTTGCAGTCTTAGTCTAAACACATTGACTAAGAGGTACAAGGAAAATTCTACTGTTTCCTTAAAGTGCCAAAAGGGCAAATATCTTATGGAGGGATGTGTTTTGATATTTAAATTCTATCTATATCCAAATCAGTTTAGTTATAAAAATGTTTTATTTAGTCAAGTAATTGATTGAAAAACTGCTGATATAATTGCAATATGGTTTTACTAAATAGTCTTATTGTTCAAAATAAGCACCTTTTTTTTGAGATCATCACTCAGTAGCTTTCAGTCATGCAATCAGGACTTAACAGAAATCTAAGTGGTTTGTAAACACGTAGCACCAAAAAGCATGTGTGTGCCATGTACTGATTTTTATCAAACATATGTCCTCTATTCATGAGTTAACCTAATTAACCTGATTCAAATGATACAAAAATCTTCATTTTAATCTGTGCCATATAAAATAATCATTAGAATTTTGGTTACCAAAAGGGAAGGGGGAAGTAAAGAACATCTTTATCACTAGTTAAATGATTTTATTTACCATATTTTTTGTGTATAATGTGCACTTTTTTGGGCCCACATTTGTGAGGGAATAAGAAGGATGTGCATTGTACATGGGCAGTGCTAATTCAGTATCTATATAAATGTTTTTAATTCTTTTATTTATCACTGTGATTAAAAGTGTAACTCTAGAAATCAATAAATATATTCATACACAAAATAATGCCCTGGAATCCCATAATTGGTTTTGTTGAACTTACGATGATTTTGCAATAAAAGCAAATTCGGCCAATGATTCAATGAAATGAAACAAAGAGCAACGTATTTTTGTCCACAGAGTAAGCGACTCTGACTTGGTAAAGTAGGTGATGCCGACTTTATTACCATCTAGTCAATAGTGAGACGTTTCCCTTCATGCACTTTAGGCGGGAGCTATCACTCTAACTGATATTGTTACAAAAACACGGCACTGCAAGCTTTAAGCTAGCAGTTATTAAATGTGCTAAAGAGCCTGGCAACAGACTTGCTGGGAGACACTGTGGCCCTCCTCCCACAGAGTGTCCTCAGGTTGTGGCGGCCACAGGAAGAAAAGCTTCCTGTACCTGTATCTGTTTTTGTGTTTTGTAATTGTTACATAAAATTTCTTGTACCACTACATGTTAAAAAATAAATACTAAAATTCCTTTATAATACCAATAACAAATACCTAAATGTAAACAAATGCAATTTGAATTAAAAAATTAAAATGATTTTTCCCTGAAAGTTTGGGTCAAAAATGTGGGTGTGCATTTTACACGGGAGTGCCTTTTACACAGCAAAATATGGTACTTGTTTATCATCCTCCTCCTCCCATGAAATTTCCATGAATGGAAAGATATCGATTGCTTTCTTCAGAGCTGTATCTCCTGTTCTCAAACAATGCCTGATAAGTGCAAGAGATTCAATGTTTACAGAATGAATTAGTGCATGAATAAACATCTATTTTAACTGGAGTGTTGCAGTGAAGAACTTGATTCGGGGTAGGTACTTCAATGATGGTATTTGTTCTTATCAACTAGACAAGCATATTTGCTCTTGAAAGTTATCAGTTATTACAGTGTAGTTATTCCACTTTGCACTATTCCAGTGCAAAGTTACATGGACATGATCTTTTAAATATGATCTTCGGGAATAAACCTTCCATACATGAGTTTACTTGGTATATATCATTTGTTTCTTTGGAGTATCCTGAGCGATATATATCCACTTTGTTTATCAGATAAAAGTTGCTTATTATTTTTCACATTCAACTTTCCTTTTTTCTGGTATAACTTTTCAAGAACTCTTCTCTGCACATTCAGATAGGAATAACTAAGTAGTCCTTACTTTGTGGTTGCCATTTCCTTACTACAGCCATCACAACATTTACATATAATTTTATTATTGTGCTTACATATTAATAACCTTTACTAGAATTAATCTTTTAGGAGAAGGCTTGTGCCTTAATTATCTTGGTTTCTATAATGCAAGAACAATGCATACCTCTTTAGAGCCCATCAAATCATTGCTTGTTGAATAACTAAAAAGTACTGTGAGTTTCCCTTTTAGCTATTTCCTTTTATCATATTTCTCTTTTTAAAAGTTGAAAAATAATACACCCAGGACAGTCTAGTGGGAAAGTCAGAGTGATTTTCTAAACCATGAAAATTTGTGCTTTTGAAAAATGTAGATAAATTGTTTTTAATTTTACTGAAAAAACATTGCATCATAACCTAAGATAAACTTAAGACATTCATCATCATAAATCTACAGCTGTACGCAATACATTAATTTTACCAGCCATGTTGAAATCTCTCCTTCACCATATAATTGTCTCTCTTTACCTGATGATGTTCTTTACTAGTGATAAATATTAGAAAGAAAAAATAACAGGCATATGTTAAATAAAAGGGTTCAGTAAAGGTGTGAGGGGCTATTTTAGGAAGGCTATATCTTGAGAAGACATTTGAGATAAACATGAGTGTTAAGAGGCTGACTTGCAGGGCCAGGGAGGAACAATTCTGATGGGAGGGTCAGAAGCAGAGAGTGCAGAATGACTTTGACATGTTCAAAAAATAGGCAAGAGGCTTCAGCACGGAACATGCAGCAAAGAAGTCCCAGGTAATGGGAGTGTTCTCCTGTGAGGTCTGAGAGGCCAGCAAAAAGCCAAGTCATAAGGAGCATTCTAGACCATGGTTTAACTTTATCTTCTTTCCAATAGAGAAGGGTGGTTACTTGCTCTACTTATACAGGAGATCAATGGCCAAGTCCACATTCAAACCTCGCCTGTCTAACTCAACCTGTTTCACTAGATTAAGAGAAAAAGATTGTCATTTTGTTATGAGTTTTCCCTCTATGAAGTAGGTTAAGCAGTCTGAAATTCTTTTAAGAAAATAGTAAGAATAAAAGCCCATATAGGCTAGTGATTTTGTACTGATAAAAATAAATATAAATATAAAAATAACTGTTGTATCACGTTGTCGACACTTAAACTCTTCATATGAAAAGAGCTTTTCACTTTTTTATGAACTTGGAAGAAATCATACTTCTGGAAGTTCAAACTATTTCAAGATAGACATTTTCAAATGTGAAATATGACCATCTAGTGAACAACAGAGCTCGATTAAATTTCCTATGATTCAAATTTAAAAGATATATAAAACCTGAAGTTACCACTCATGTTATGAAAATAACTTCTGGCTAACCTGCTGGAATCAGTAGTCTTTAAAATGCACTCATCTGCTTGGTAAATTTCAACACTATATCTGAATTAGGTGATTATGTTGAGAAAAAGTGTGATTGCTACATTTTCAAGCTCAGAAACATGTTGGGGGGTGGATTGGAACAGGATGGCTATGAAATGAAAAGATGTAAAAGGTAGGAAATTAGAGGGTATTAAGCAATTGAAATTCATCTGAGTAAAAGTAAAAGCAGTTTTAGTGTAGTGTGAATCATTAAGTCAGCACTGAATGTCACTGGTTACTATAGGAACATGGGTAATGGAAAAGGAAAACAGCTGGATTTATGACTCCCATAAATGTGTTAAACAGCTGCCTACTCACTGCCAATGAAGACCATTGAGAGTGCTAAATGATGAGACTTTTGCATGCAATTGTATATAGAAAAGAAAGTGAATAAATTGATAAATCTTTAAATTTTAAGACACAGATTAAATTTTTTGAATTTTGCTTTTGACCATTCTTTAATGAGGTTTATCCTGAGAGTTAAAAATTCTAAAGCTTCTATGTAGAGCAAAACAAAATTGCTGTGTTGAATTGAATTTGGTCTTTCACACAACAAATCTACTAGTTTACTCTCAACTAGCCATATTCCAACAACTGTCTCTTACAACTGCAGGAACTCAAATGTGGTGGTGGTTATATATAATACTAACCACAATTTACAGAAGCATTTGCTCTAAACTCAATAAATCACATATATTAATATATCTCAGTTATTTTCTTCAAACATCATCCTCACATTCATTCTCCACACTGCCATCTGAGTCATCTTTCTAAAACATCACTTCCTGTTGAAACCAGGATTCTCAAAGCCTAGGATGCAAGTCAGACTGTTTACTTGGGTATGCATGGGTTTTAATAACTTTGATGCAGCATTTTAATTTCTTCCTTTAAATGTAGGGTTAACATATAATTTATCTTTCATAGGATATTAAAACTTTGGTATATTTCACATCATGCTTGTGAGAATGTGTGCAGACTCACCATGAAAAATGTTTTTCCAATTTTTTATGCTAAAATATGTAACTTAAAGTATACTATCTTAAACACTTAAAGTGTACAGCTCAGTGATATTAAGCACATTCACATTTCTGTGCAATCATTACCATCACTCACGTCCAACACTCTATTTTACAACCCTGCAACTCTATACCCATTAAATATGAACACTTCAATCCCCCTGGCTTCTGGTTCCTGGAAAAATTCTAGTTTTAGTCTCTATGACTTCAACTATTCTAAGTACTTCATATAAGTGGAATCATACAGTATTTGTCCTTCTGTGACTGACTTATTTCACTGAACATAATGTACTCAAGCTTCACTTATGTTGTACGTCATAATTATTTTTAAGCCTGAATAATACACTACATGTATATATCACATTTTATTTATCCATTCATCCATCAATGGACACATTGATGTGTTGTTTCTGTGCTTTAACTTCTGAATAACAGTGCAAGGATGTAAGTACAAATATCTCTTCAAGACCTTGCTTTCAATAATGCTAAATATAGACACAGAAGAGAAATTGCTGGTTATGGAAATTATATTATAAACATTTTGAGGAAACACCACACTGTTTTCCACAGTGGTTGTACCATTTACATTCTCAACAACAGAGCCAAATTTTGCATACCCTGACTAGCACTGCTATTTTGTTTTTGTTTGACAGCCATCCTAAGGAATGTGGGGTATTTACAAGGATACTTTTGATAGTGAAAGAGGGAGCTGTTAATAATTACCACAGGATAGCAGGCATAAACAGACTCAAGGCAAACTTGGGAATACAATCGCCTTTTTTAAGCACCAACACAGGAGACTCTTTAAACGGTTCCTTTGCATTCCCAGAACATATCAGTTGCTGTCTCCTCTGTTCTCCCGTAACACTTGGAATGTACCTCTGTTTAACAACTTCACATAGTATTGTGGATATCCTCATGTATATTTCCCCTACTATGTTTATATGTATAAGAAGTCAAAGATGCATTTCTGAATCCTGTATCAAGTATAAACCATATACTAAAATAGTGTTTAGTAGATGTTGCTTGATGGTGGATTAATATTGAAGTAGAGGACTGACAGACTTAAGCAGAAGAAATGAGACAAATATCAGGTAGACAAAGATCACCCACATGGAGCTCTAAAATTACACTACATGGGAAATCTTTGTAAGTATTTGTCCCAAAGGAGAGATTATCAGAGAATGATCCACACTGTCTATCTAAAAATATTAAATACTATGTAACATTGATCTTTGTAATTATTCCTTGAGAAAAAAAAAAGAACTTTAAATATCAATGAACAAAAGTCAAAATTAAAACACACATTTTTTATGTCCTGGCTTAAAAATGCTTGCACATTATGTTGCATAATAGATAGTATTTATTATGGTTCCTAAAGCTCTTGCTAGTCACACTAGGATTCTACATTCACTCTCAAATTCATACCTACAATTATTCTGCTCAATCAATTAAAATAGTTCCCATTTCACTCCATATAAATGTTCTCTCCTATCTGATGTTTCCCACACAGGACACAGCTCATGTGAGTAATCGCCACAACAGAAAAAGAAGTGAACAAAATGTATAACTCTGATGAAAACATCTATGCCTACAGTGGTGTTATCATCAGGAATCCTAGTGAAAAATTATCAGTTTTTCATGTCTGTTTTCTTATTTTTTAGAAGCATATAACTGATTTTTAAATAACTGATTTTGAATAATGTAAAATAAAGTACCTTAAAATAAGAATATGATCATTATATGTATGTGCATAGACAAGTCTTTGCATAGTTTCAGTAATGCTAGCAATCTTTGTGAGACAAATAATCTGATTAATAAAATAAAAGGAGAGGACTCTCCTCCAAAGTCCTGTAAACCTTGACTTTAAGTCAAGTCCTGGTCATTTTTCAGTCATTTCAGGACAAACTCATCAGTCCCTTGAAAATCAATCAGACCTTATAGGGGATCCTCAGTCTATTTTTCCCAAATAAATTTTATCAAACATACTTGAAGTCAATTATTTCTGATTTCACCCCCAACATTATTGGTCACATTTCCTTACTGTTTTGCACTTCTCTCCTGGGTCTTGCCAATATATTTCTTTTGATAAAATTTTGCTATGAAAAAAAATATGTACTTATTACAGACAATCTAGAAAAGTTTTAAATATTTTAAATTCACTAGCTTGTCCTCTAGAACCTTCTGTCCATGGTTTCAGCCAATCGAAGAGAATGAAACATTGTTTTATCACATGACCCCATGTTCCTACCTGATTAGATCAGGAGGTTACTCCTGACTGGTCAAAAATCAATCATTCTCTTCACATTCTGTCTCAAAAATTGAGTTAAGACCTAGGGGAACTAACAACGATGATGATACTTGTCAGTGATCCTTACACGTCATAAAAGCGAATAAAGATGGGTCACAAAGACTAAAAGTTCAGAAACCAGAAATAAGAGACAACATAGAGTCCTTGAGAAGTACAGAGAGTAAGATACCAGCTCCTAGGAGCTATTTACTGTTGGTTCCTATGAATATGGCAATAATTCAACCCCTGTATTTGTAAAACTGTCATTACATCTTTACAATAATCCCCATACCCTTTACTGAGTTTTCATTCTTCTGTCATTGTGACTGTGTTATATACACACTTATGCATGTAAATTTCTTTATTATAAAAATGGTGACATTGTTTTGTCTTTTGATCAACATTTTTAGTGGCCTGAGCATTTGTCATACAAATTCTATATTTTCAGACTGCACAATTTTCTACAGATTATACCTTTGTTCATATAACCAATGTCTTGCTGGAAGGCACCTAGACTATACCCACTATTTCACTGTTGAAACTCCTGTCTTCTCTCTGCTGGTCTTTCCTGTTATAAACAAACCCTCTTAAATATTCAGCTACAAAGAAGAGCCTCTATTTCAATGCTCAGCTGCAGAGGGGAATACAATTCCATATTGCTCATTGCAGAGCCTCCCTTTGACACTTCAGACCTTTACTCTGTCACTCTTATGAAGGCAAAATGGCAAAGTGAGAAGAGATTAGACTTTGGAACAAGACTAATAGTTCAAATTCCATCTTTGTTCTGCATTAGCTGTGTAATCTTAAATAAGTTATATAATGCCTCTAGAACTCAGATTTCTTCTACAAAAACATGGAGATAACAATGTATCTGCTAGGTTGTAAAATGATAAATGAGTTAACAGATATTAAGTATTGAGAGCACTTTAATATTAGCTAATAACATTAAAGTTTTTACAACCCCGAGATATATCCATCTCTTATATACAGGCTTCTTCTCCTCATTCAGTTTAATTCTTTCAAATTTTTATTTTCCAACCTACATTTGGTATAAGCCCAGGAAAATTTAACTACCAGAAAGCACCTATTATTAAATGTAAACAAAATTTAACACTCTAATTTTCCACCCTATATTTATTATAAACCTAACTTCATGCAATCTCTGACAACCTCAGTTCGTAACTTTTGAGGTGTCTTTAATGGTTCTAATTTTGGTTCAACTCAGTCACTTCCTCTCAAGATCACACCAAAGATTTTATCACCAAAAAATACTTCACCTAATAAACTGTCAATTATTCAAGGTCATATGTTCTCTCATAGCAGGTGACCTTATTTAATCAAGAAAATCAAGGGTACCACAAGAGATAAAATTCAAGATGGGATCCTTCTTAACTGCACCTTTGGACATTCTTGTACTTTTAAAATCTTTTGTCAGAAAAGTAAATGATCTTCTTCTGCTCAAAACCAAATTCTCTACTTAAATTTTATCCCTTTTCTTCCTCCTGAAATGAGCTAGTGGAAAAGTACTGGAGGACTTTTAAGAGGGAGGTCAGTCAGTGCCATTAGGACATCTGTGTTTGCTAATTAGAGGATTTTGCTCCTTTTGTTGCATTCAGACTCCTTTATAGCAACTTCTTTCCTTCTCTACTATGTCTTTTAATTCAAGTTCAAACTATTTTTTTTTAAATCATTCTAGGTACTAGCCAGATAATTTTCATTATATCAACCTTCTCAAAAAAAGAAATGTGCACATTGTTTCCATGTCACCTCCCATTCACTAATTTATTATTACATTTATTTGACATTTACCAAGGGCTTCCCTAAGTGCCTGGTACTATCTTTAATTACCCAAGAACTCTTACTGTCAAAACCATTAATATTTTTCAAACTATCTTTTTCTGAACTTCCTCTGCTGTTTCTGACAGTGTTGATCACTTTATCAATCTGAATGCCACTATATTTCTCTAAACATCCCTGGGTTTTGTCTGGTTGGTTGTGTTAAAGACTGGCTATGGCCATGGCCCACACAGTTAACATGGCAAGGTTGGGCGAAATAAAAGTAGCCCAATAATTTTTCACTTTTCAGTCATTTTTCAGAATGGTCAATCAAAGACCTTGAAGAGAACATTCTTCAGGCTTTCGAACTTCCTCTAGAAAGGCCTGAATCCAGAGTCCAACCCATTTCAAAACAATCTGTAACACCTGGGCAAAAACCTTGAATTTGTCCTTAGAGTATCCCTTCTGCATTACAACATAATTATCATGTTAACTTCCAGACCCCTCACCCTTCAGGAACATGACACATCACAGCCTGACCATAAACAGTGTGAAAAGAGTGGTATCCCTTTCCCCAGAATTCTCCACCTATTCCTAGAAAATGTTAATGTAACTCTACCTTATAACAGCCCCATTCCCTCCTCCTGGAACCATAAATTTTATATAAACAGAAGCACTGGCCCGCATGTGGGCTTCTCACTAAGAGTGATTCAGGCACCCTATTGCTCTTTGCATTAAGCTTTCTCTTTCTCTTCAGTTTATATATTTGTGAGTCCTTATTTCATTCTTGCAGTGGGTTTCTCAAGGATCCTTCCTACTGACAGTTGATTATTTTGGTATTCTTTTTACCTCTTCTGAAAGAAAAATCGCATTAGATGGAGTTCAACAAAGAAGACTTTATTAATGAAGCAGAGATAGCTAATATAAAAACATATACCAATTTCAAACCAAATTATATAAAGAAATGATTCCAAAAGTTCATTAATAATTAAAAATTGAAAACTGATATTTTAGACATATTTTCCTAAACTTATAGATTAAAACATAAAAATAGGCAATGATAAAAGATCTAAACAATGCAATCAATGAGCTTAGACTTACTTTCATATATCCAGTTTTACATTTAACAAAGGCATGATGTATTTTCTCTGGAACCATAAAAAACAAATATTTACTAGGTTACACAGAATAGTCTCTAAAAATCCCAAAGAATCAACATCATACAATCTACGATACAAGGCATAATGTTACAAAAATGAAAATCAATAATGAAAGGATAGCTAAAATAATCCCATGTTACAGAATTTTTTTAAAAAAGACTAAATTAATTAGCCCTGGGTTAAAAAGACACTTGCGATGTAAGTAAGAAACAAAGCTGAGTGAGGAGCCCACCACATAATAAAATTTATATTTAAAAAAAAATCAAAAAACTAAAGCTAAAAGAAAATTTTCATGCTTTAAATGTCTGTGCTTGTATACCAGAAAGCGAAATATGCTGAAAACAAATGAGCTAACTCAAAAAGTTAAAAAATGAGCAAAAGAGAAGAAAAAAAAAGATTAAACTTTCCACTAAAACAAAAGATTTTTAAATGGGAGGTAGGTCAATGTCATGTAGACCACCGGTGTGTGCTAATCAGTGCTTACCAAGTTAGGCGGTTAGACTCTCATGTTCCCACAATGACTGGGAGAAAAGTGTATTATCTTTCTTCATGATTATATTTCAAAGAGATAACTCCCAGGTCCTTGAGAAAGCCATTCCTGGGCTATAAAACTGGCAAGAGGACTGAGAAGATTTACATCTCTAAGGGATAGAGAAAAAAGTTTACAATTGAAGTTTTGTAAATAGAAGAAAGGAAGTTGGGGAATCTGTAGTCAGGAGGAAAACTAAATAGGCTTAGTCAAACTAGGGGGAATGTTAAGGTGGTGACAGATATATATTCTGCCTTCCCGTCTTACCTTATTATTCTGTGACATCTAAAATGCAGAGGTCCTTGATAATTCTTTAACTACTCACTGTTTATTTCACCTAACACCTGCTGAGAAACCTTGACCATCTCGTGATTTCAGTTACTACCTTCTATATATCTTCAACAACCCCTCTCATTTACTCACTACCCCCAAATCACAAATTTTAATTTCCTAAATATTTCCCAAATTCATCACTCCCTCTTAATTCCTACTGCAATTCCGTGCCTCCATCATTCTAACAGCTTCTTTAATCAGTGCTCCTATGAGTCTTCCTTTGCATAGCTGTCAAATATCTAAGATGCAAATCTAACATGGAACTTAGAGAGCTCTTCAGTTCTCCACTTCACTGCTCCACAGTGTCTAAAGATAAAGCACAGGCTCCCTCATATGGATAACACACAGGTCTCCGTGACCAGGTCCCAGCCTATCCACAGCAGCTTCATCTCACCATTTCACCCCATACAGTGTTGTCTCCTCTCTCTGACCCTTGGCGCATGTCATTTTCTATCTATTTTATTCCTATTCCCTCCCAAACCAAATCCAACCTGTCTAATATAACCATCTTCATTGTCACATTCTGCAGAAGTCCCTCATCTTTCCTCTAAATGGGTAGAGTACCTTCTATAACGCTTCACAGATTAACACTCTGTTCTTCTCCATAAGCATCTGTGTTTGTGTATTTTTTACTCAACAGGAACATCTTACGAGGACTTCATGCTTCCATGTTTAGATGTCTAATAATTGTTGTAATATTCATTAAATAAATAAGTGAACAAGTCATTTTGTAAACGGAAATATGGAGACATATCTTTTTCATGCTCACAACCAGATGAAAAAGCAATCAAATGCCTACATACATTTATTAACAAGCAGGCATAAAGTGATCTTAAAACTTATAAAATTTAATCCCAGCTCTTTTTTTTTTTTTTTCACGCCACCAGAGTTCTAGTGCCAGTCATTTCCCTTGACTTTTTCAAGTGTTTTCACCATATATTGTACAAAATTTCTTGGGTGAATATATTCTAGAGGCAGAATTAAGTTATCTGATAGAGGACTTCACACAGTCAGAATCTTCCAAAGTCATCACAGCACACTGGACCAAGCCACAGGTGCCATTCCAAAAGATGAAGGGCATGAAGGATATATCCTGTTTAAGCAAGGTAAAGCATGACACTAAATTATTTTAGCCATTCTAATATTTTAAGCCACTACTTTTGCTTACATAACTCATTTGTATCATCCGTTATGCTAATTAACAAGCCATTAATTCTGCCAGTAAAAACCCATTGTTAATGTGTTAATTAGCTACTCTTTGGTGCTAGGGATAAAGAAAGCTAAAACACTTGTAATCTTGCCTCTGGAGTGTGGCCTTGCTAATTAAATGCTAGTTGACCACCCCTGGAGTGTGAATACTGGATTAGAGCAACTAACTGCCCCTCTGGTGGAGATTAAAGCTAACTAATGCACTTTTACATCCAATCGTTTATGCAGAAGAATTGAAATGTACATTATAGACATCCTAACACCCATCATCTAACAGGAACATAAACTCTATCTGCAAATAAAATAACTCCAAAACTCTGGTTTAGTTCTTCGCATAGATTAAAAAAAAAAAATTCATGGTCCCAGATTTATCTTCTACCTGATTCTGTATGCACTTTATAAATACGGTCTCCGCAATCAATATTTAAGATGAGGGAATGTGAGATATATTTGATGTACTTGTCCAAATGTTTAACATTAAACCTCAGAGGAAAATGTTTCTTCATGTCTTTATTATGTCATCAGTTTATGACCTGAAGTATAAAGATAAATTTCTCTAAAGTGCTTCTTTTCATTAATAAGAGAGAAATAAATAAGAACTTTCAGCATTCCAAAATACAATGCTTTCTTCTTTAATATCATCATATTAATCTTTACCTCTGCAATAAGGATGAAAAACATGTAGCAATATTGTTATTTAGTCTTGAATAAGACATATTAGCAAATTTAGTCCAAGAAAGACACAGTGGCTCATGAATCTGAAAACTGCAGTATTAATATAGTCCTCAGACCTGTAGGATAGATACAATTTTCTTGTGGAAGTCAAAACATCATAGATCAACACATGATGCAGCTTATTGAAATACATTTTGATGTATCTTCCTTCCATTTATCTTAGATATGAATACTAGTTAATTTCATATCTCAAAAATGGTTTTCTATGTCATATGCTTGAAATAGTATAGGTGACAAGGAAAGACTCCTGAATGTTAAATACTAACTCTTTGCTCGATTCTTATAAAGATAAAGAACGACGAAAATGGATTCAAGAATAAGGGAAAATGTTGATATATTGAGGTAGCTTTAATTCTACATGTCAACATTTTAGTAAACTGTACACACACATAATAAATGGATTTTAGTCATGTTTTCTCTTTTATATGCTAGGCATTACAGATTATAAATTAATTACCTCTTCTCAACTCTATATACCTTAACTAGAGAGTTTGATCAAAAACACTAAGCTTTCTTTTCATCTTACCAAAGACTCTCTTTACTTAAAGGACTCAATTTGCTCCAAGATAAAATTTTTGTAATACTCTTCAAATTCATCAAGCTGTTCAATACGATTTTTTCTATTTTGTGCTATCATTAGTGGAAATGATCAACCTGGGTCTCTGTCCAACATATTAATACTAAAAATTCAGCTAATCTATTGAGAGGAAAATTATGAGAGCAATTACCTTTAGGTAAAAAAAATTCTAGATATGTTTTGCTAATGCCAGAATTCCTACTCTTAACATACCTCTTTCTTTTTTCACTTCATTACTATATTTACAGCTATCCATGAATTAGTCATGGATTCTCACAAGTGATATCTTTCCTGAGTTACCAACTTCTAGTGCAAGATAGTATACAGACCTTCCCATTTCTTACTTCACTGAAACATACTGCCTGTATCATGTCCTCTGGTCCTAGATATTTATTAGGAAAGCTAATAAACTAATTTACACTATGCTATTAGCTATCATCTGAATGTGTGTGTCCTCTTAAAGTTCATTTGCTGAAATCTTAATGCCCACAGGTGGCTGTACTAGGATGTGGGATTTGGGGATGGCAATTAGGTCATGAGGGTTCTGTCATCCTGAATGGTACATACACTTTTATAAAAGATCCACAGAGATTCCCTTCCACCTTGTGAGGACAGAGTGAAAACGTGCCATCTAGGAAGTGAGTCTTCACCAAATACCAAATCTGCCAGTAACTCGATTTTATACTTCTAGACTCCAGAACTGTGAAAAATAAATTTCTGCGTTTATAAGCCACCTCTCCATGGCATGTTGTTATAGCAGCTCAAACTGATTAAGACACTATTAATAAAACATAATGTCTTAATAGGGAATCCCCTAAGAAGTGCATTTTACTATTAATACATTCAATATTCAACAAATATTCACTGAGTGTTCTAAATCCTATTCTCCTCTATAGTATCCACTAGAGGTTCATTAGGAAAGAAAGCACATAATGATTCCAGCTCTCGTGAAGTCTGCATCCCAGCAAGGAGAACAGAAAGACAATGAACGCCAGAATTATATTTGTGTACTCAAAGATGCCTCATGTTGTGGAAAAAAAAGAAAAAAAAAAAAAAATGAAACAAGGTAAAGGGATGAGCAGTGGAGGGAGGGGGAGCAGACTGCAATCACTGAGACTGTGACATCTGACCAGGGACTTGAAGGGGCTGAAGAAAAACTCAGGATCTACGAACAGTGCCCTCCTGGCAGAGAAAATAGTCAACCCAAAGGCCCTCAGACATACATGTCTGATGCTTTTGAGGGGAAACAAAGAAGACCATGTTGCTAAGCAGAGTGAAATGAGAGGAGACCAGAAAGAAAGAAGATCAGCAAGAAAACAGGCAAGAGGGATCCGAGCGGAAGCATCACATTATCTAGAGTTTTGCCAATAAAAACTATGATTTTACCATCATAGTCAAACAAACTGTAGGAATTCCAGTTACAACTGGAAATGTATTTCCTTTATTCGTTCCACACTTTTTGAGTGCCCAGCAAGTATAAAGCAGTATGTGAAGTGCTGGGGATTCAAAAATGGAAAGAGTGCCTTTGAAGAGTTTATAATTTAGCAAGAATACAAAGCAGGCAATTACAGCATAACGTGAAAAGTAAGTTCTATGTTGGGAATATTTATAAGACATACTCAGAACACAGGAGAAATAGCTCAATATGGAGTGTAGCAGATAAGATGGGAAGAGGAGGGTCACAAAAGAGTAGTCAGTGAGCTGAGATGAACTGAGCAGAAATTTAGGTTTCTTCCCTTATATGTGGGAAAGGCACTCTAGCAAAGGAAACAAATCAGCAAAACCAGAAAGCATTAAAAAACGTAATGTTTTGGGGGCATCATAAATAGTTCAGTGGTTACACAACAAGAGAGTAGATGGTCTCAGAAACATCAGAGTAGGTCAAGCAGTGTATGCACCACAGTGCACTGTTTGGATGGGTAACTATCGTGAGGGTCCGTAATGCAAGGAACAGCAGAACTAGTTACAGCAAATTTGTTCATTCTAGTTCAAGACCGTAGGTCTACACAGTCACTTGTGGCATCCAACTACAGAAGTATTTCTACCAAATGAAGACAACAGAACAAAACACGTTTGAGCCTCCTTTGAAGACGGGATGTGACCATGCGTTAGTGTAGCAGAAACAGCACCTCTCTAATTTTCATCCTCCTCTTCAAGTTATTGCTACTCATGCAAATCTTTCATCCTAACAAGGTTTCTGTTCAATGGGTATTAATCTGTTCCCATTTTATGTCACATTAGTGGGAAAACACTTTAAAATTACTGCAAGAGCTTGTTTGTTTTAGGCCATACCTGGCCTTCCTCTCAGAAGTAGATGGTGATTTAGTTTAAAAAAGTTTAGTAATGGGCCATTTTTAGTATCCTTCAGAGGTAGTCATCAGAACTCAATCTAGATGGGAGCTGTTAAGATAGAGAACCCCTGAAAATGACAGCAAAATGGAGCTGAAAGACTTCAGCAAGAGAGCCCTCATGACCAAATAATTCAAGGTCTGTAAGAACAGTGATTAATACTCAAATACAGGTAGTTTCCCTACAATAACAGTAATACTTTCTCTTCCTGCCTCTATTATTTCCCAGAAAAAGAAACAAGTGGCATCTATCTATAGGCAAACTGTAGGGACAGAGAAAAGTTGATGGAGAACATAAATAGCAATTTGAATTTCAAGAACAGAGCTGAATTTACAGAAAATGCCTACGACTCTCTTCCTCACTATTCTCTCCCCAGACCAACCAACCATCATTCTTGACCTAAACTGCTAACAATGTCTCCCAAATAATTTGACTTCATCCCATCCTTGATTTCAACAACCACCCAGGCACCTTACTATGTTACCCTGTCCTCTCTTCAATCATTTACACGAAAGTGTCTAATATCATCCCATCGCAGACTGAAATCAAAACTCCTCTCCAAGGTCTCTATTTCCTGTCTTCATCTGACACCTGTTTCTCTCTATGGTCATATCTTTCACCTCTCTTAAGATGCTCTAGTCCTCCGGTATTTGAACAGTTAACTGGGGCCTTGGCACATGGTGTTCTTTTTCTCCTTGGAGTGTAAATTCTATGATTCTGCCTGGCACTTATTCACTCTTCAACTATAAGCTAATTTTTTTACTTTCCAGAACAGTTCTCCCTGACTCATGCCCTCACCCACAACATTCTTTCCAAACAAATTTATCACAATTTTCAGTCATATTTTTACGTGATATGTTTATTGTTGTCCTCCTAACCCTACAGATGCAAGCTCCATGAGAAAGACCACCAATGCCTCTTCCATACTGAGGTCCAAAAGCTTAGTGGAAAGCCTGGTGCACAACAAGTGTGACACAATTACAAAATTGTCCATTGTAGAAAAAATATTGTTCCTTAATTTTGCAGTAGATAATTTTATTTTCTTCTTTTCCAACTACAGGGCATATCAGGAAAAAATAAACAGACAACAAAAACAGTAAATGTCTGTTCTGATAAACTCATTCTGATGTAATGCTAAGATACCCCCTTCAGCGAATGCTCAGACTTTTAAGACAAAATTGCTTCAAGTTACTGTCCCCATCATCTGGTCATTTTTTTTTTTACTAAAAAGAAAGGAAGGGCGAGGAGGAAGAAGCATTTGGAAGGAGGAAGGAAGGAAGGGAAGACAGAAGGAATGAGAATGGGAGGGAGGGAGGGAAGCAATGTGGGCGTGGGGAGGAAATTTCATTTATTTTATTTTTTGTTGTTCACCCTGATCCCAGTTTGTGAACCCAGATCCTTGGACTTTACATAGTTCACTTCCCATCTGCCAGCTTAGCACCTGAGCCACCATGTTGTGTCTCCTAGTCATTTTAAGATGGTTTCATGAGGACAGGTATGGCTTACATGGTGTGTTCTAGGATAACAGGAATGCAGGCATCTTGAATGTCTGAGCTGATGTCTGATCTCATGGATTACCATGGATTACCATAATTTACTAGTCGTCCAAAAACTGCTCGTCCTAACATCAGGTATTGGTAGATCTCATAACCCAGTCTCTTTGATCACAGTCATGATCTTCTAGCGCTCTCTGGCTTTTCTCAACTATGGGTGTCCAGCAGATCTCTCTGACATGTTATTTATTTTACCAAAGAAATACTGTCATGTTAAGCTAGTTACCAGGCTGTTTTCCTCCCTACATGTGTCTTATTGCCCATGACAGAACAGACTCCATGGCAGAAAGCCCAGGATTCAATCCAGCATCCAAACTATACATGATCTTAAAGGATGAGAGAAAAGAATTTAGAAAACTCTCCCTTCAAAATGTTCGATTTTCAATCAGTTAATATTCTGAAAATCCTTTTTGACTGTCAGATGCTGGCAAATAGCACTTTTATTCACTTTTTATCCTTAATGTCATCATCTTAATCTTTTGCAGGCAGATGAATACTTCAAGTAAACTATGGCGTTAACACTCACACAAGACAAATTTTTTAGCAGTGTCTCTTTTTAATAAGATTTCACTCAAGAAATATTTGTTGCATAAAATAAACATGAGTTTTTATTTGGTACAAGTGAGCTATATGAAATGGCAATAAACTGATAAGACCTAACTAATCACATAGCTGATAATAAAATGCTACAAAAAATTTCTTGACATTACACAAAATAAGAAAATTATAAGCTAATATTAATACAGATACAAAAATCCTCAACAAAATCTTAGCATACCAAGTTCAATAATACATCAAAATAATCATATATCATGACCATGAGGTATTTATTCCAGGGATTAAAGGATGGTTCAACATATGAAAATCAATTACTTTACATCAACAAAATTACATCAACAAAAAGATAAAAACCATATGATCATATCAACAGATGAATTTGAAAAAAATCCATATGTAGAAAACCCTCAAGGACTCCACCAAAAACACTTAGAATAAATGAATAAAGTAAAATGGCAGGCTGTAAATAAATATATAAAAATTTGTTGCATTTTTACATGCAAATTATGAGATAGAATAAAAATAAATTAAGAAAACATCCCACTTACAACTTCATAGAAAAGAATGTATAGACTGGGGGTAAATTTAACAAAGGAGGTGAAATACCTGTAAGTGAAAGCTACAAGACATTGTTAAAAAAATAAAAGAAGATAGCAAGAAATGGATATTCAATTTTCCTGAATTGGAAGAATTAACTTTGATAAAATGACCATCCTACCTAGAGTAATATACAGATTCAATGCAATCCCTATCAAAATTCAAGTGACATTTTTCAAGGAAATAAAAAAAAAATAAAATTTGTATAAAATCTCAAAAGAAGGTTTTGTGACCCAAAGCACGATTGAGAAAAGAGAACACAGATTTGAAGACATCATGTTCCCCTACTTCAAACTATACTACAAAGCTATAGCAATCAAAATAGTATGAATCTGTTATAAAAACTGATATACAGATCGATGGAATAGAACTGAGAGTCCAGAAATAAACAAATATATGAATGGTTAATTTATGAAAAAGGAGCCCGAAGCATACAATAAAGAATATTTTTTTTAACAAACATTTCTAGGAAAACTGGACAGCCACATGCAAAAAAATTTTCACTTACTAATATTATGAACAAAAGTTAATTTTAAAAGGATTGATGACTTGGATATAATACCTGAAATCATAAAAGTAAAAAACAGAGCTGAAAATTTCCTTCAGCTGGACCTTAACAAGTTGTCTTTGAGGGTTCAACTCCAAGAGCAAGGGAAACAAAAGCAAAAATAAATGGGACTCTAACTGAAAAGCTTCGTTACACAAAAGAAACTAATATCAGAACCAAAATATGT
This sequence comes from Solenodon paradoxus, assembly GCA_004363575.1. NCBI lineage: Eukaryota > Metazoa > Chordata > Mammalia > Eulipotyphla > Solenodontidae > Solenodon > Solenodon paradoxus. The sequence goes on from RJWH01000027.1 coordinate 1,841,048, forward strand.
CCTATTAAATGGGAAAAGGTATTTTCACAACATATCTGACAAGGAGTTAATATCCAAGATTATAAAGAGCACATACAACTCAACAACAACAAAAACAATCTGATTAAACAATAGGCAAAAAATCTGAATAGACACCTCTCCAGAGAAGACATAGATGGCAATGGGACATGAAAAAATTGTTCATCGCTTATCATGGAAATTAAGGTTATAATGAGATATCAACTCACAGCCATGAGAAAGACCTGTATCAAAAATAATAGAAATGGGTGTGCCCTGGTGGCTCAGGTATTAATAAGTCTGTTGTTCTAGTGTAGTCTGCATAAAGCACAAGGACCTGAGTTCTTAAACAAACAACTAAGTACATTTTTCAAATGCTTCTTCCTCTCTCTTCCTTCCTGGTTGTCTACTTGTCTTCATTTCTTCCTGTTTCAGAGAGAGAGAGGGGAAAGGGAAGGAGAGGGGAGGAGTGAGAAGGAGAGGGGAGGAGAGGGGAAAGGGGAGGAGAGGGGAGAGAGGAGGTAGAGAGAGAGAGAGAGAGAGAGAGAGAGAGAGTTCAGAAATAGTAAATGTTCCCAAGGGTGTAGAGAAAAATGTAAATTGGTGGAGCCATTTTTGAAAACTGTATGAGGTTATTCAAAATAGTTAAAGCAAAACTACTGCATGATTCAGCACTTCCACTTCTAGGTATCCATCTGACAATTAGGGAAAAAAATTTTGAAAAGATATATTTACCTCTATGTTCACTGTAGTACTATCTACAATAGTCAAGGAAACAACCTAAATGCCTATCTATGGATAATCAGATGAAGATGTGGTATATATCCACAATGCAATACTACTCAGCTATAAACACACACACACACACACACACACACACACACAGAGATACACATATGAAATAATGTATTAAAAACAAGATGTTAGGAGCTGCTCCCTGAAAGACAGACAGATCTTCGGAAAAAAAAAAAAAAAAGCAAAGTCCAGAGTTGGGAAAACGCAAATTAAATGTTGCTATGAGTAGGTACATGTAAGGACGCAGTGAAAGAATTCTGTAAAAAGCTGCCATCAAATTTTAGGGAACCATGAATGTCATGCTAAGTAAATGACTAAGTTTTATTTCTCCTTTGATTCTAGGTACACAACTCAAACTTATATCTTCATTGTTTTACCAAAGTAATGCTGTGCACCATAAACAGTTATGTAGTTATCAGCTATGACTGCTTCAGTCATTTCAACTATGCATACTTTTTCTTTTATCAATTATTATCAACAGGAGACCATAAGTCAAAGGAATAAGAGCCACATGAATCTGTCTTCTGAGGACTTCCAGAGAAGGCATGGTTTGAACACGAATTTCAAAGTGATTTAGACAAACCTTAGAAAATCAAAAAACTAGAATTTCTAGGACTAGAATTATTGAAATGGCTAAAAAGTAAAAGGGCCAAGAGACAGAGTAGATTTGTTAGGCTAATAAAGAGAAATAGGAGGGTATATTATAGGAGAAAGAGCTATATTTTACATTACCTGCTTCCACTTACTACAAAGTGCCCAAGGACAGAAAGCTTGACTTACTACCGACAAAAAGAAATTGTTATTTCGAAAGATTTGATAGATATCCCTGCCATGGCCAGTCATGCCAGTAATCTTTGCTTCCTTTATGCGACTCATGATGCTTTCTGCATTTTTTCCAAGGTAAGAAATCAGAACGTGTCTGTTTCACAATATATCTTTTCCATTGCCTTCCTAATTTTTACAATCATAAGTCGAAATAGATTCCTCCCTAGTTTATGTCCCCTTTTCCAAAGACAGTAGAAATTCACACCCAGTGATCACCTCTGCATTTTTCCCCTTCAAAAGACAGAAGTGATGGTTCTTGTGCATGAAAGAATGAGTAAGATGATAAGATGAAAATTTAGAATTTATACAGAAAAATAAATCTCAGCTTCAGGGTTACTTTGTAAAAAGTGTTCACAATGTCGTCTAGAAAACATATTAGAGAGAAATGCTAGGCTGCACAAATCCATTGGAAATTGTACTGAGCATGCTCCAGGCACTGAATAAGTATTCAACACATGATTAAAAGATGAAAGTGGGCCCTGAAGAACTAGTAGGTAAGGACTAAAACACTACAAAGTTTAGTGTTTTTACAGAGACTAACAATTGAGAAACTGCAGTCTAAGGATAAATACACAGAGATAATTAACTGCATAGTATTTATAATTAAATTAGAAACAGTCTTTAGCTTCTGATTCTAATTGTGATGATATAAAAGGGATGAGATATATAAACACAAAGCTGAAAAACAGGCAATATAAGATACTGATCCCTGAAAAAGAAAAAAAAAGAAAAAGGAACAGAGTCTATACGGGGCTAAAAATTGTCTGTTTTACCAGAGAGAATGGAAACACTTTACAATATAAAGGACATTAAAGTCCTGAAAAAGATATTTCCTTAGTAGTGGGAATAAATTAGCACTAGATTAAAGGCTGCTCTGTACCTATCCTAAATTTAAAATGAAGCCTCAAATGATGCAACTGATTTCAAATTAACATAACCATGCTAGAATAAATCCCACACAATTTAAAAGGGTATATTAGGATACAATAACCCAAATCACATATTTTATGGCCATTATTCAATAAAAACACTATTAGGCACACAGACAAAAAGGAACCTATAACATAATTAAGAAAAATATCTATCAATAAAACAAGACAAAAATAACCAATATGATAGTTAGCATTAAAATACATATATATGGTTATTACAAATATTCTTCACAGTTGAAGAAAACAGAAGAAATCTTAATGTGATGAGAGAAATTATGACATAAAAAAAATTATCAAATGTCAACATAAAACAATTCCTGAAAAGAACACCAGATGAGATTAACATCAGAACAAATATTTCAAGAGTAAAGAGTGAACTTCTGATGGCAACAAAAGCCATCTAAAATAAAGCATAAAAAGAAAAAAATCCTATTGAGAAGTGAACAGAGGAGCATCAATACTTTGTGGAACTCTATCAAATAAACTAATTTCTAGTCATTAAACTCCTAAAAGAAGAGAGGAGAAAATAGAGATCCAGTATCCCACTGCTAGGTTTTTATGCAAGAGAAATTAAAACATTTGTCCACACAAAACTTTTACTTGAATATACAAAGAATTTCTGCTCACATGTGGCAAAATACTGGAAATCATCCACATTTCTATTGCTTGAAGAATGGATAAACAAATCGTTAAATCCATAAGGCCACAAGATGGAATACTATTCAATAGTAAAAAAAAAAAGGACATATGCAACAACATGGATCAATTTTTTAATTATTATGCCAAGTGAAAGAAGTCAGACACAAATGACTATCTTCCTTTTTTATTCAAAAGGCAAAACTATAGTCAATAGAAAGGAAATGAGAAGTTGGACAGGACAGGAATGGGGTGGGAGATTACCAAAAATGTGTACAGAGAAACATACAGGGTGAGGGAAATGTTCTAAATTTTTTTCAGTAGGTAGACAATAGTCTACATCTGTAAACATTTATTAAAAATTGTTTAATTTTATTTTATTCAAATTATACTTCATTGTTTTAAAACAAGTTAAAAATAAAACAACTTTGGTTTAAATTCTCATCAAAAAACCAAACTCAGTTAAATTGTTGGCTCAGTAAAATCTAATCAACATGTAAGTTTTAACTGAAGTCTGAAATTAATGGCAATTTTAGAGATGAAAGTATTATTTTGTGAGAAAACTAAGACCCATTGAGGTCAATTAACTTCTCTTGTAGTAAGGGTGACCACACATTCTAATTTGCTCAGATGATCCTGGTTTATTACTGTTAACCTGGTCACATTAATTATTAACAGCACCCTCTTTCATTTTCAAAAATGTGCCCATATGTATGATAAATTATAATCACTTCACCTGTATCATTCAACAAATTGGTAACACAGCGAAGTTTCAAACGCATGGTTTCTTACCATCAACCATTACTTCCCACTGAATCAAAGTGCCCTTAGTTTGATAGAGAAAAGGAAACACTACCATTTGTAAGTCATCTTGTCAGATAGGTTTAATAAGTAGCTAAATATGATCTCCCTTAACACACACACATTCATACAAATATACATACATGGATGGATGCTAATATAGACAAGTTTATACACAGAAACTTAAGAGTTAGAGCCTCCTTAGTCCCCAGAATTCAATATAAACATGCACTGTATTCCAAGAAAAAAACATAACTGTAGATATTCTATGTGCCATTAAGGTGTTATCTGACTTTAGTTATTTTGTTTTCTATACCTTAGTGCATCCTGTGTTAAAGTTACACTGCCTCTGTTAAGTTGAGATAATTCAAAATTCTGACCCTGTGTTGGAGAGTCAACTCTGTATGTCAGGGATTGAACTGATCTTCTAGAAGATAAAATTCCTAACTTCAAAATTTCAGAATATGAGTAAATGCAATTCATTAACATGAGGTCAATTCTGAGGTACTGGGGATTAGAATCTTATATCTTTCATGGGGATACAATTTAATTTAATATAGGGGAACAAAGTTAATTTCTGTTGTTCCAAGTCACCCAGTTTGTTATAATTTGTTAACAGTTCCAAAAAGCTAATACAGTAGAACTAACACCATTTACCAAGTGATAAATTCTCAAACATTAGTGACATACAACTTTATTAAAATTTATACATTTATTCCTTAATTCTGATGGGCTAAATCTTAGGATGTTTTATTAATCTCGTATTTCATACCAGTATGACCTATGTAGTTAAAATGATGTCTCTTGTCTGTTGTGATTAACTTAAGTAGCTCAAAACCCTGCATAAATTACCAATGCCTCCACTGTCCATCCCTATCACCATTTATGCCTCAAATCTGTATTTCAAACAATCAGGGCGACTCAGCAATTTACACATTGGGAATGTGAATATCTCCCTCTCCCATCCATTCAGGCTGTTATGATAAAATAACACAAGCATATAGCTTATACACAGTATTTCTCACAGTGCTGGAGGCTGGGGAAGTCCAAGACACAGCACCAGCAGATTTCATATAGGGGCCCACTTTCTGGTTCATAGATTGTATCTTTTTGCTATGTCCTCATGTGGTAAAAAGGACTAGGGAGTATTGCCTTGTCTACTATCAGGGCACTAATCCCATTAACAAGGGGTCCACTCTCACCAAAGGCCCCATTTACTATCACCTTAAAGTGTTAATATTTCAACACATGAACAATGAGAGCATAACAAACTTACAGGCCATAGCCTGAATGGGTAGGACAAAATTACAGGCAAGGGGAAGTTAGCAAAACAGACAGAAAGAGGATGCTGAATTTGTCTCCCTTAATCATTGTACAGCTTTCTCTGAGAAAACTTTTGAAAGCTCTATCTGGGGATTACTCCTATAATTTTCTGACATTTCATGGCATGCAGAATTAGCCAAAAAGCAATAAATATTTTCTGCATGGGACAGTGAGCTCTTGTCCCCAAAACATTGTCACTTAAAGTCTTATATTTTGCCCCTGTGCTGTTCCATGTTTTCCCATCAGACACTGTTGTCAAGTTGCTGCCCCAACTAAGCATACCTGTTTCTTCCAGAGAAAGTGATTTTCTCTTTTGTGTTGAAAAATGTGAACATTACTATCTAAAAGAATTACTCTTATAAGAGTGTCTCAAAGCCCTCAAAGTATGTGGGAAGAGTTTTTAAAAAGTGAGAATGATCATTACAGATATTCATTTATTGTGTTCATTTACTGACTTTGGAATAGGTTAAAAGTATGTTAAGATTTTTAGAAAAGTTTCAAAATAGTGTGGATTTATTTATTTATTGTGGCAAAATATAAAATTTCCTACTTAGCCATTTTAAGTGTTTAATTCAGTCGCATTAAGCACATTCACAATGTTGGACAATCATCATCACTATCCATTTCCAGAACTTCTTCATCTCACACATAAACTCTGTACCCATTGAATAATTCCCCATCTCTCTTTCTCCCAGTATGACCCTATTTTCGTAATAAAAGTCTGAAAACCTATAAACCAACTGCCTTCAAATGTTCATCTATTTTTTTAACTAACATTCACTAGGTATTTGTTCAGTGTCTATTTTGTGCCTCCTCAAAAATGGGTCACTGGATTGAAGATCATTTTTAAATCTGTTTGAACCTCAGAGAAAAAATGAGTTAGAATGCACATAACCTTCAGAAACAGCACTTGGTATCATAGCAAGCACAATACCGGTGTTAATTATTACTATCATTTGTTTCATTAGACATTTTCTATCTTGAATTATTCATAATCAAAACAAAGGTTACTATGAAATTTTCAGTAGGAGATCCATAAAGTCACTATCAAATAAAGAATGCCTATCCAAATCATAAAATATTTTTGATTGCAAAATAAAAACATATGAAGAGATATAACCATATGTAAAAGCAACTATTATCAATGGAAATGTCCCCCAAATCAACACTAATAAGGGATCTACCCAGAAGTGTAGAACACGGGCTAGCCCAGTGTTTGACAAGCTGAATGCAGCTTCCACAACTTTCAAATCTGTTTCTGAACAGTTAGGCTCCATGGTCTCTCTGGGGTCTACCCATTATGCTCCTGTATCACCCAGGGCCCAATTTCCTTCAGCTGTGACTCATTTCCATTTCAAGCCTGGGATCTGGGCTAATTTGTCCCTTTACAGAAAGGAATATAATGGCATAAATCCTGATTAGAACTCCTGAAAATGCCGGATTTTCTTCGTGCACAGACCAGCAGGATTTAGTTCTACAAGGGACATAGGCCTGTATCTCCATTCTTTTGTTCTGTTTTCTGTCTCTGTATCTGTATGTCAATTACTCACATTTATTGTTGTGCCGAATATGAGGGCGTGATAGTGGTGCAAAGCTTATATCCTCAATAGATTGCTCTTCAAAATGTGTAAAGGGTTCCAACTTCTTAAAATGCAGCTCTTTAGATGCAAAGGTATTGAGGATAACCATTTGTGCATCTAGGCTAGCTAAATTAGACAGTCTCAGTTTTATCACTAAATTTCCAGGCTACTCACAAAGTCACTAAATTATGTGTTCTGCTTACCAGAGGAAAAGGATATGTCACCAGGGTCTGATGTTTTAACACTTTGGGGACTTAATGTCTTATTCAGTCCTTTTTAGTGACTAATCCAGATCACATTTGCATTAATAGCCTTAACCCCCGTCACAGGTTTAATTTGTTTAAAACTATATTTAGGCCTTTGGGAGCCTCTATAATGAATTTCATTAAACAGAAAGATTATATAATGTACTCTTTTAAGATTAATTAACTCTGTATAAAGATGGTAATTATAATTAAACTCATAATTTGACTCGTGTGTCATTATCATGATAATTGATCAAGTCATTTTATCTCACAGGCATTAAAAAACTGCAATGTTTGTGAAACAAACAATCCCTAAATCATCAAAAAAAAAAAATGCAACTTTCACATATATTTTTAAACTCTACCGTCTTCTTCCAGTCCTTTCTAGAATGGCCTCTTCTCTGACATCCCTCCAAATACTTTTTACTACTCAAAAAGATGACAGTACTTTTATCTATAAGATTCTCATTTTAGATCAGAATGACTATATGGCTTAGGTATATATGTTTTTGCTTTTAAAATACAGAATTTGCTACTTCCCTTGGGTTACCCAACTTTGTGTGCAAGACCTTTGGCCACAATATTAAATAAATAGGCAGTATTAATCAGAAACCCCATGAAACACTTTCAGAAGTATGACCAGGGTAACCTAGTGAAAGCATTAGCACTAGACAGTATAGAAAATTCCCATTTCCAAAGTCAGAAGACCAACCAGGGTTTCAGACTACTCATAGCAGCCCAGAAAGGCTCACCAGGAATTACAATTAACCTCCATGAACTACCACATTCCAGGCTTTCAAAGGGATTATCCTGAAACGACCCTGATCTTCACAGTGCCACCTTGTATCTGGAAGAGTGTACAATAACAGCTGGGAAGAAATGCTGAGGCAAAACAAACAGCATCATCGTTCTTTTTTTTAGTTTGTAGGATGGAGTCAGGCCAGGGGTGCTGGCTGGGCTCATGCCCCAAGGTACTCAAATTGTCAGCAATCCACAGCACCAAGGAGCAGGATTCATTTCAGTGACAAGTCAGAATCTTTCAGAAAAATCCTGACTGCATGAAATTCTCTCTGAAATTGTTACACTTAGGTAAACATCTTAAGGAAACAATGCACAACTCGTGAACTTGGTGATACTGAAGTTTCTACCATCAAACACCATCCTCCATGTAGGTAAAGGAACCGAGTTAATACACATAATAACATTTGCCTATTTTTGTGAATTATCTAATCCTATTTAGCTTTCAAAATTCTGCTTAATCATTGTCCCTATATGAAGGCTTTTATGCTCCTCTATTCCAAGCAATTATTATGCTGTGCATTAATCCATGACTGTCCATGCCTTCCAGTTAAGAAACCATCTTTCATTCATCTTTGAAGCCCCAACACCTGAGAGTAGGACCTAAAAAAAATTTTGGTTCTTCGATGAATAAACAAATGTTCTTTCTAGTTTTGACATCCAATAAGATTGAAAAGCCTAGTCAGATACCCAGAACAACCTTCACAAATGAGGCAAAGGACAGCTAACTCTGGTAGAGGGAAGGTTTCAAAAAATATAGGACGATTAACGTGGCTCTCTAGAGAACAGTCCTGGACAAGCACCAATTCATAAAAGGAAAGGAAAGAAAAAAAGTTTACTTATTAGTTTTGCCCAGGACTAACATGGGGCTTTGTCTAGAAGTTAAATGTGATCAAGCTCGGACATTGTGAAATAAGAAAACAGAATGATTAATGACTAATCAAGATTTCTAAAGTGTTTTATACTTTAAGAAATAACTGAAGGAGCATCAAATCTTAAAGACACATTTTCAAATATCTAGATAAAAAGTTCCCTGTGGTTGTATGATGCTTCAGTACCCTCAGTGGTACATACTGCCCCTAAAGGGTATTTTCAACACCGGAAAAAACTGATTCTAATTAATGAAATCATCAACTCTATTTAATTACAGACACCTTATATTTATTTTATCCTTAAACGTAGTGAATATAACCCGATATTGTTTTAAACTTACTTGAATGTACTTACAAGAGTCTGTAGATTTCTCATAGATTATAAAACTAACAGATACTTCATAACTTGGAAAACCAGGCTGGTTCACTACCCTGCCACTTGGCTAGGACATTGTTTAAAAGAAATGTGAAGCTTTCTTGAAGATGTATCAATTAGAGTTATCCTGACTTGGATACACATCACCACAGACCCCTCCCAATGACCTTTAGATCCTGTGAACAAAAATCACTGCCTAGGAACCATACGTTCTAAGAAGAAAACTAACAGGAGCACCTTCAAAAACAAAAGCTACCTCAACCATGAAGAACTGGTCCTGAGGTCCTGATGCCAACATTACCACCCATGGACAGATCAAACTGGTCAAACAGGAATTTCTTTGTATTCTAATCTGGTCCTTTTAATTCCCTCTCCAATCCCTATTCTAACAGGCAGATGGAATCTTCCTGCTCCTGCCTCCCTGCTGGCTGGCTTTGCAATAAAACTTTCTTTTTTTCAAAACCCCCTTTCCGGGTGTTTGGACTTAATTGTGACCATCAGGCAAAGAAACCCACATTTTGGTAACACTTTGGAAATTTGTGGGGATTTTTAGTTGTGTCTGTATCTTCTAGTAGAACTATAACTGTATATTGCATACTGAATGTATATTTTAACTTTCACATTACCCATACATTATAACTTAGTGTCTATTTAAAAATTGAATATACCTAAGTTTTATCTAACTTTGTTTAACAAAAGTAAGGGTGGTATTTAATGTGTTATTGAAAAGTTCAGTCTCACTTCCAGGTATCCCAGAGGATACATCAAGAGAATGGGGAATGGATATGCTACACTCTGGTCTTGTAGTCTTCACTGTATTATAGCCTTCATTTACAAGGAAATATCGCCCCTCGACGTTCCAACTAAAACTCTCTAATAGGATGTTATGCTTCAACACCGGAAGCAGATGCCGATGCCTCTCATGTCAGATCTGCTAACTTTGGAAGCAAAGTATAGTTTTTTCCAATATGTAAAACAAGAAAAGTTCAGAGGACACACTTAAATTTGTCCTTGAACGAATAGAAAGACTGGATTTTTTTCCCCATTCTTTCTTGCTTCCTTTCTTTTTTAAATAGGTAGAAAGAACTGGAACAATCATAATCCTTTGTTTACAGCACACTTAATCACTGATCCTTGCCAAGGATCCACAGTCCTTGGACAAAGATGAGGCAACAGCAGAATACAACCTTATTCCAGGCTTAGTGTACAAGGCCAAAATTCACATAAATCTAATGACCCTAGAAGTTTTCATGCATTCAGTATAAAGTACAGTGTCTGTGATTTGGGTCAAAAGCTCTAAATAGTAACTGATACATATCAACAATTAAAATCAAATAAATAATTCGACGAACAAAAAAATCATCCATGTAAACATCTGATTATTTGAACTTTTCTGCTACTATGACAACTCTCAAATCTTGTCAGTCGATGGAGGATGTGTAGACATTTTCAAAACATTCTTATTTTCCTGTAAGATGTATTCAACTTTACTTGTTTTCTTTTATGAATTCTTAGCATTCTTTTCACTTTTTGAATTTTAGAAGAGTTTAGATTTAACTTTGTACAAGTTCCCATGTACCCCAAACCCAGTTTCTCAAAATGTCAAAATATTAGTATTAAACATTTGTCACAAACTCATGAACCAATTTTTTTCCAGCATTTCTGATATTCTTATATTCTAGAACTTTTAGGCTACAATATTTTCCTGACTCATCTGAGTCATAATTTCATGGAACACTTTAGCTTCTCCCCCTTGCTGTTCTGTAACTTCTCACTCTAACGGAAAAACATCACACACCCAATATCTGCCATTGTTCGATTCCAGTATACAGTCATAGTGGTTTCAGAATTTTGCAACCGTACCCTGAAAGGAGACAGCTTTATCAAGTACAGTATTTATGTATCATTTCTATTTGCCATTAGTCGTAAAATCTTCATTCACTGTCAAAGTTACTTAGGTCTATAGCTTTTCCTCCCAAGACCATTATGAAATTCTTTAATATATTTTAAATGCTGTTTGAGTCTTTCATCACAGTCTATATTTCATCCTAGTATCCATCAACTCCTTAAATAATTTTAATACAAATGTGTTCATCCTTGGTGCTGTAATATTCTGAGTCTAAAGAAATGCATTGTACCATGTATCCACCATTACAGTTATATGTATAGAGAGAGAGAGAGGAAATGAAAGGAAGGAAATTATTTGATTGGTTATAGCTTAAGCATTTGCCTTATTTGGTAAAGGCTAGTTGACTATGACAGGCTGTTCTCAAGTTTCTTAAACTTGAGGTGTTTGCAGGCATGGATTTGTTTGCATAGGCTGTTAAGGTATTAGAACCACCTCAGACAAATGATCTTTTTACTTCATTTAACAATGTATACACCTAATTAGTAAACAGCTGTCTGCCTGTTCCTGAGAGTGAACAAGATTCTATCGTGAGGCCCACTTTATCGCACCCTGCTATGCCCTGAAGAGGTTGAAATCGAACTTCATCTCCATCTCCACATTGTAAGATGAGAACTAGCCACAATTCCCAGCCACTGAGCTACCCACCAAATAGACATCAGTCCTATGTCATCCAAATCATCTATCAAGACATGCATGGGGGGCTGTGATGTGATGCAGCATTAGTTCAGATTGGAGTTTGACCACAGTAAATTAAGCACTAAGTGAAAAACGCATAAATTCTTTAAATTTTGTCTCCTTTTGAGTATCCCTCAGTTCTAATTCCCTTTTAATAAAAAGGGAAAAGTTGAGTCCCTCATCCACCTGTGTCTTTAATAGATTGTCAAATTATTCTAAGTCTGAAATGAATTACCTAATGCCTCCAAAATGTGAACTCTTTCTGTGCCTTCTCAAATTGAAATAGGAAAGAAAATACTTCAAATTGAAGATTTCAAGTGTAAGATCTGAATAATGACTCAGTTTTCTCCTTCCTTCAGCAAACTGCAAGTTTTCAAGTATAAAATATTCCCTAATAAGTCAAAGAAATGACTCCTTTCTGGGAAAAAAGTGCAGGTGAGTAATGAAACAGTCAATATTGATATTTCCATTAGTCTGAAATCCCATTAGAGATATTTGCAATTAATTGCAAATATATTTTGAACACAGAAGATTTAACAAGAATACCATGTTCACGTTACATTTTAATTCTGTTGATCTCGGTCTTTCTATCTCTGGATACAACTTATGTAATGAATACCTAACCTTTGCTATGTGAAATGAGGGACTAAATGAAGCTCACATTTAAATGTAACTGAAAATGTGTCAAATGAGTTGTAAGTGAATAAGCATGTCAGAATGATTATTTTCTAAAGGTGACAGACACTTTAGCTGTATTTCCAGGTATGTGGAGAAGCTATTAAAATTCTAGCAAGGTCTATCAGGTTCAGAGAATGACACTAGAAATTTATTACAGGTGCCAAATTCATCGTATTCTGAAGCGTGTTAATGTTTTCTACTGCAGACTACTATAAAATTCATTTCAAGATCTTTAAGGGGGAAGAACGCGTTTATGAAAATCACAGAGCCTCCAGATAGGATATGGAAGAGTAAGTGTGTATGTGTGATATGTGTGTGTAGAGTGCATGAGTATAAGGTAAATTGTAAATGCAAAAATAGCTCCATGTTCCTTGTCTTCCAAACAGCCTTATATCTAATGCATTCAACAAATCTTCAACAAACTACTGTAGAATTCCTTTTTCTTACTTTCATATATGCTATCTCCATGGCTTTATCTCCTCCCAAAGTAATCAGACTTCAAAAGGAGCCTCTTTTTAACAGCATTTTTTACATAACCCCTAAACATGCAAACCCTCTGTGAAACTCATGTTACAGAATAGTGGCTGAAATGAATCTTCTTTCAGTTTCTTTAATTCCTTTCTCTCATTCCTACTTTTTGTTTGTTGGTTGTTTAGTTAGGTGACTGAATGGTTATTTACTTGCTTATGACAAATCAAGGCATGTATCTTTATGACATAATTTAAAGTGTTGTATTTTAAATTGTGTTTGAAGTCACAGCTCTATCCACAATAAGCAGAATTAAAGAAATATTCCTCACTCATCTTCTTAGATGTAGGTAACTAATTCTGTACTCATCAGAAATATACTGGGAAGAGTGTATCAACCTTGCCTTCATTTGGTTAAAGACTGTTATCACAATAGAAAGAGTGAACTCTGATGGGAAAGACCTATAGGACATGTATGGTTGTGAAGCACAAGGGACCAAAGTATGAAATATAAACCTGGGTTTATAGTGTGCTAATATATCCCATCAAACAGTGGAAACCTCCCATGGATGGCCAATTTGTCTAAACAGTGTTGCAGCAACTCATTGCAAAAAATCAATGATTTGACCAGGTATTCAGTAGTATATAACTGACAAGAAGAATTTGTCATTCTGTGAGTGGTTCAGAGAATATAGAAAACGGCCACCAGAAACCTGAAAATGAGAGGAGAGAGGGAGGAAATTATATTTCAGGTCTTTACTCAATCAATCTTGCAGGATACATAAGCTCTTTTCCATGTTTCACTTTTGCAAATCAATAGTCAAGGAAGCCATAGCTACAGAGAACCAGCTGGCAAACCACTTTGGATCCATCACATTCAGTGTATAGACTGAAAGGCTATTTCTGAACTTCACATAATGCTCCTGGCACATATGACCCTGGTATGACAGAATCTTGAGTAAATGTGTGGACTCCTGTTCTTCCCATGCTTGTATTTTTTTCAGAGATACTAAAATTAAGATAAGATAGTAATGAAGTACCCACATATAATTAAATCTCTTATCAACTTTTTTTGGCCACCTGTCACTGACCACAAGCTCACACTTTTGGTTCAAATATCTCCTATTGCTCATCTTCCCAATATTAAAGTGTTTCCTTACCCAAGGGCTACTTTCTCCTAAAAAAAACAATAAAAAGCAGATAATCAAATGTATGCATTTCTCCTCTGATGCAAGAATATATCACTAGAAACAAGCATACCTGCTAGAAAGACTGTACACACTAAGAAACAGAAAACTAGAATAAAGGAGATGAACAGCTTTCTCAAACCCTTAGGGGTTTTCTTCCTCATTTCCTGGGTGATTTACATTCTGAAAGGTAGTGATGATTGGTGGTAATTTTCTGGTAACAGATATGTGAATATGCTAGTATCTGAATGACTGAAGCACCCCTCTCGCCCCCACCCCCACACTGCCACATCTTGTTTCTTATCCCAGTCCATGACCTATGTCACGAACACATCAACACATCCTTGATTGTTTAGCCCAGGAGGTCTTTTATATGTACCCACAACAGTATTGCTTCTGTTGCTCTCCTTTTTAGCCTCATTCAAATATTTCATAGTGTGCTACCTACAAATACATTGTCTCCAAAGAAAGAAACCCATCCAGAGAAGAGGAGCATACCAGCTGTTTGAAGCTGATGGTGTATTATTGAGAGATGACAAAAAGAAAACTGAACTCAACTCCTATTTTACTTTTCCCCTCACTGTCAAGGGAAAAGACATTTAACCTAAATGAGTCGAACAAACATTGGCTACCTGGAAATTGAAGCTTGAAATGAGAGAAGAGTTTGTAAGGGATCATCTATAGACTGTAAATAAGTTCAAATCATTTTACCTGAGAGTTATATTTCAGTAACTTTCACTTGTGGTTGTCAAATGGCTAAAGGTAATCTTTAGAAAACTGTAAAAAGTAGAAGTTGCATGAACACTGGAGATAGTAAATGTGATTCTGATTTTCCAAAGTTGTTCAGTGTATTTATTATCAAGTTAAGTTTCAGGCAGGACCAAATTATGAAAAGAAAGTGAGTGAGCACCTGTAGTGCAAAGGTCAGTAACACTTCATGAATAATAAAATACCCTGTCAGAAATTTGATTCACTTTATAGATTCATTTGCCCCCCGCAAAATGGGATGGATAATGGAAATGTAGAGTAACTACCCTCTCAAAACACATACAAACAAAAAATTTGCATACAGTTTCAGGAGGTTTATATATCCCTTTAATTTCATTACTCTTTTAACTAATGAGCCTGTTAACAAAGATCATGTCAAGTTAATTTCTTCTTTAACAAGGTTTCTAACTAGTATTTCTCTGTTAAAAAAGAGTCAAATATCTGTAAACAACACATTTTGATAAACTCTTATTACTGTAGGCAAGATAAAAAAATTGTGAACTGGCTGTTAACAAAATAACCATATTCTTTCAACAAATATTTACTAAGCACATACTATGTCACATTTATTATAGAAAATAAGGGTAAAGTGATGCAAAAAAAAAAAAAAAAAAACAGGTAAGGTCCCAATATTAGGAACCTTGAGGCTTAGTACTGAAGAATTCAGAAATCAAAATGATTTCAGGAAGTTGTAAGTGGTATGAAGCAGTTAGGCAAAATGGTGAGATAAACAATGAGATATGTAGGAAAGTCTCCCTGATGAAATGATACTTGCTCTACAACTTAAGGCTTGGGACCAGACAGCTTTGTGAAGAACAGAAAAAAGACCATCCCAGACAGAAGGAAAAGGTGTGAAGACCTGAAATGGAACAAGTCTGGTTTATTCGAGGAGAAACAAGACAAAGGGAAATAGCAGCTCTAAGGTAAAGAAGAAGGCCAGATCAGATAGAGTATTAAAATACCTAAGAACATTTTAAGAACATTTTAATTTCATTCTAAGCCAGAAGGAAGATGCTTGTAGTTTCTGAGAAATGTGACACTGATACTGGTTGCAGTGAGGCAAAAGCAATATTAGGCAGGAAGAAGAGAGCTAAAGAGGGCCGGCTGATGGCAGCTTAGATGGGACAATGGTTATGGAGAGAGGTGCTTCTAGTCACATTATCTTTGGGAGGATTCATGGATAGGTTGGATATGGGGGCAAAAAAAGGGAAGAATTAAAGATAACTCCTAGGTTGCATTGAGCAGCTATGTAAACAATAAATCTATTTACAGAGATAAAAGAAGACTGGCAAAGGAAAAAGTTTGACATGTGGGAGGAGATGGGACAAATCTAGAGTTAAATGATTTTGTTCTTAAATTGTTTTTATTAGGAATTCATACCACCCTAGTGGGAAATTTCTAGTTGTATGGCTAAGTGACAATACCTGTGACCTTCACTTCTTCAATTTTTTTATTAACAGAATTATTTAAAGTAGAGCAGGAACATTTGTCACACGTATAAATAAAAGGAATTTAAGTTGGAATGTAGATTGAAAGTATATGTATATGCCAAATATACTAATATTAAATTTACAAGGAAAAGGAAAATAAAGTCCTTCCCTTGTGTACAAAACCTATATAAGTAATAATTGGAAGATGTGGTTTGTAGCAGCATATAGAAAAGACATATACTCTGGTCAACTATAAATTCAAATTATTAAGATTCTACATATAAAATGCTTAGTGTGTTAACTGGCATATAACCAATACTGAATTAATGGTATTTTTGTAGTCATTATTACTGTTTTTTTATCATTGCTTTAAAAGTTTAAGTAAATACATAATGTGATGGTCAAACTAATGTAGCTTTTGCATGAATTAATAGAAATGTGATATCTAAAATACAGAAAGTAATCATTCTAACTTATTCTATATTGATGAAACAGAGGTTAATATGTTTAATTATGTAATTGTTACTGACACTCTACCCTTGGAGATCAACCAGGATGCCAATGGAGTATTCTCTTGTGGAGAATATTGAGAAAATGAGGATGAATGAAGACAAATTAAAGGGAATATATGAATGATTTTCATATAATAACAAAGTGCATATCCCCAGAAGATAGAAAAGAATGGCTGCATAAAAATAATGATAAATTTTGACTCATCTAAGGAAATTTCTAACACTTTGCATTTCTCAGTGAAAGAATGAACTTCTTCTAGAGGTGGAGAATTATAGGACTATTTGAGAATAGTTGGCAAGGAGTTGCAGAGAGGATCATGAAATGGAAAGATAATTATGTTAAATGGCTTGCAAGTCTTTTCCAGCCCAGTGGTTCACACTTGCTTTATACATGCACAAGTATAATATGATACAGACCAATTTGATTATTTTTCTTTTTTGATAGGAAGAAATAAAGTATCAATGGTCTATTTTTCAGTCTGAAATTTCAAAAACAATGTGCATGCACACAGGCTCTACATTTGCCAAAATGATATGTGGAAAATCTTTCCCCATCATCAGAGGTGGTGCTTATAAAACTTGAATAGAGTTGGTCATGCTCTCAAATTCTTGTCAAGAAATAGCCAGTCAGCAATTTGTTCTCCCTCATAGATATGGCATAAATCCAATTCTCACATTTCTAGTTTGTAAGTCATCACTGCTAAGATACAGTTGCAAAATTTTACTTGATTCATAAAAAATGTTAAGAAATCAAGATCCTCCCTTATCTCATTTTTGAAATAATATATATATATATATACTAAATGACTTGGGGCCATTTTAACTATATCTTACTCAATTTGATTTGTAATTTCAAAACCATTTATAGGTCATTTATCTCAGCAGAATGTAGAATCCTGCAGTTGTATGATTTCTTCCAGGTTCTAGACTTGCATTATCCATGACTATATGACAACTCCACTTAAATATTTCACAAAATTCTGAAACTTAACATTTACAAAATCATCTCTTGCTTTATATCTCCAGCTTTCATGCCACCACTAGGCTTCCCACACTAGAGAATAGTACCCCTACCCACCAACTTGCTGAAGACAGAAGTCCTGTAAGTCATCCTCGAGACCTCTCTTTTCCTCTCCCTCTTCTTTGTGAGACCAGTTGACTCCTTCTTCACAATATATGGAGTCATGTCACTTCTTGTGGTCTCCATGGCCACCTAACCAAAGTCACCACCATATTTTTCCTGATCTGCAATAGAAGTAGCCTACAAGTCTCCCAGCCACCAATTAACTCTATGCCACTCAATTATTTTCAGAAATCAGCCAGAAATAGACTTGAAATGTAAATCAGATTACATCACTTCCGTATATAAATTCATTGAGTGATTTCTCATGTTCAGTTAGAACATGAAAGCCTCAATTCAAAGCCTCAGTTGATGTCTACTTATCTTTCCATCTGCATCTCATGATTCTGACTTCTCATTATTCTCCAGTCATCATGCCATTCTTTAAAAATACCAAGCTGTCCTGAGTCCTTCACATATTGTTCTTCCTTATGCCTAGAAGTTTCACTCCAAAGCTTTTTTTTTCTCTTTTCTGGCTCCTTCTCAATAATCAGATTTCACCTTAAGTGATCTGTCTTTGGAGAGGCTTCACGGATAGCCCTAACACAGATTCCCAGTCCCCATATTTCACGCATCCTGTTCCATTATCTCTAGCTACCTTACCACAGTATTCATTTCCTTTCTATCATTTAGCATGATATATATGTATGTACACATTTTATTTGCTTTCTCCCATACTATAATCTCCAAAGGCCAGGAGCCATATCAGTTTTGCTTATTTTATATCAGGAAGGGAAATATAGCATAAAAATTAAAAGCATATAGACTCTGGAACTGGAATGTCTGGAATTAAATCATACTCTTGCTGAACATAACTTTCTGAACTTGACTACTCTTACCTCAATGACTTCTTATATGTAATATGAATAGACGTGCACCCTGGTGGAGTAGCATTTAGGTCAATCACCTCCAAAGAATGTAGGCTGTACATCCCTGGTTCCAGTCCCAGGTCCAGGGGAAAACCACCAGTGTGAACAACTAAATGGAAATTAAAAAATAAAGTCCTTCTTCCTCCTCTCTCTTCCTGCCTATCTGCCTACTAACCTTCATTCCTGCTTGTACTTTTTCTTTAAAAAAAAAAAGAATAGAATATAGAAAATAGCACTTAACGCAAAGATTTTTAGAAGATTAAGTAACAGATACAAGGTGCTTATCATATATTAAGCATGCAATAAATGTCAGCTATTATTATTTTAGTACTTAACTTACAGTAAGCTTTGAATAAGTAGTTTTTTAAAAGAATTTACTTTCTCAAACAGTGATCTTTGCAAGAAAAATCAAAACTAACTGGAGATAATCTATCAACCTAAAAAAAGATCCTTAAGTGGAATAGATTTTTAACCTTAAGTAAACTGTCATTGCTGTTCTCTTTTCAGTCATTCTGGGTTAATGTCCCCAATGGAGTCTCTAAATATCCATTGCTTTCTTCAAGTCCTCAAAGACCACCACACAGCCTGTATCTTATAGTACATCAAAACAACAATATGCTGCATGATTGTGAACATCCAGGTCATTTCTGCTTCACCTCTAAATTTAATTTTTCTTTAATTACCTCTTCCCCTAGCACTTCAGAGGAAGGCCTCTCCATTTTTCCAAGACCAACATTTTTCCATACTTTGTGTCACATTCTCCTCTGCATACAATTCCACTAGCAAATCCTGCCTCCCCCCTCAACCTCTGCTCCTCTACGTGTTGAGTTTTTCTCAGTCTACAGTTATGCCAATGTCTTCATGCAATATTATGAATTATGTTGTTCTCTCTGTAGTCACAATGGCTCTTCTCACTATATATAGATATATAAAGCTGAATTAGTTCTCAAAGAAATGTAAATGTCACTTCCTGCTTGGCCTGCTCTATTCCTTTTCTTCTTAGACAAAATCAGTCACTTCTTCTAATAGCACTTAATTTATAACTTTAATAGATGTCAAATTCTTTTTAGAACAAGGTAGTTAGATGGATAAACACAAAGGTAGATAGGTATTTTCTCACTAGATTTTGAACCCCTATGAGCAATTCATTTCCATTCACTTTTGAATATTTCTTTAGTAATTTAGCACTTACAGTGTTTCCTGTAGTACTTACCACGTTACCGGGCTAGGAACTTGACCTTTGATCCTAAGAATATCAAGAGGGAAACTGTTATCCTCACTTTCAGATAAATAAATTGAACCTTAGGTGATTTGCCTAATAAATCAGTTATTATTCTTAATCTTCAAACTATTCACAGAAATTTGGGGAAGTGAAAAGCGGTGAAGGACTGAAGTTAAACAGTAAAATGAAGCTAGTTGTGTAAATACAATGTACAAAATTCCTTTGCCAACAGTCGTGAATATTTTATTGTCTATTTTCAGCCTCCAATATATTTTTAAAAAGCTAATATTTATTGAAATGAGAGAAAAAAGACTGTATTTTGTTGCTTATTCACCTTCAGACTTTTCTTGGATTAGTTATTCTGTAATTTGCCCATACAAATATTAATAAGATTCCTTCCTTTGGGGAGGAATACAGAAAATATACAAGTTATATTTTTATTTTATAAATATTAAAAGAGACTTTGTGGAAAGAACTACAAACATTAACAAATACAATAACTACTCACTTAACATCATCAGTAGGTTTTTGGAAACTGATTTAAAGCAAAATGACATATAACAGAACCAATGTTACTACATTAGGCTAGTGATACCAAAAGCTAAGTTCTGACAGCATATTTCTGATCACAAAAACATCAAACTTCTAAGTAAAGTTCAAAACGCTTCTAATATTAAAGAATAATTTTTATTTATTCATTTTCCAACCCACTTATTCCAGTCGAGAGTCACTGGTGACTGGAGCCTGCCCCAGCAGTGCAGGGCACAAGGCAGAATCCAGTCCCGTGTCTTCCCCAGCAGGGTGTCTCAAACAGCCGTACATGCTCAGAACAGGACAACTCAGACACAGCAAATTCACATGCACATCTGTGGGACGTGGAGAAAACTGGTGTACCAGGGGAAAGCCACATAGATATGGGGAGAAAGCACAGACTCCACACAGACAGGGGCCCTGGCAGGAATCTTTTTTTTTTTCTTTTCTCTTTTGTACAATATTATAATGAAATGACATTGAACCAAAATTTTTTTTTTCTTTGAGAAACTTCTATATAAGCAAACCTGAAAAAACTGACACAAATTTCTTTTATTTCATTAAGATTTTCAGAATTTAGGGATGCCTCATTCTTGTTCTATTAAAGACGAGCAGCAGATGTGATTAGAACAATAGAAGGGAAAAAGGAAACCAAAGGAAAAGTTAAAGAGCATAAAGGTAGCATTGGAAAAGGAAATAAAAGCAGTTAGTTGAGTGGAGAGTACTGAATGAAGAATTTATTCAACTTCTCTTACTCAAGTAGCAATAATTTTAAATAAATCAACTAGGCTAATATACTTGAAAATAATAAAACACATGGCTTATTACAGCTAAGAGATTGGAAAAAAAACCAAATGTGTATCAGTAGAAAAAGACTTAAATAGCAGAATTACTATACAATGGGTTATAATAAAAATGGAAAAAATATTGGTGTGGCAAAATTCTAATATATATTGTTTACTGATAAAAGTTATAAGTATATAATTCAGCATTTATTTTTTTGAAAACAAATTAGAATACATGTTATATATCATGTATATATGCACATATTGCTAGATAAGATTACTCATATTATTATCTTTGTTCATTTCTAGAAGGCAAATTAAATGATAGAATGAAGGATAAAGAAAAAAGTGGAAAACTTCACTCTACACACAAAAAATTGTATTTGACTCTTTTACATTAAGGTCATATTTCCTTATATAGACATATATGTGTGTACATACAGATTTATTCTAAAATACGGTACTCAAAGAAAAATAATTCTGATTAACAAAAATTTTTAGAACGGATCCTTATTCTTAGGATTTGCAATTAACAAGTTAACCACAAAATTACAGAATGTAAAATTCAGATTATCCAATCCAGTCTCCCCTTTAAGATAAGAAAATAACCCTATAGAGGTAAAATAACTCAACCACAACCTCGTAGATATTTATCATTCGAACTAGAAGAAATTAACGAACCAGAGAAGAAAAAGGAAGTCCCTCGATATCCAAGGAATAGCTAGAAAATCTGTGATAATAAGCTGTTTCTGTACATAGGAACCAGGAAGACAGGTCTTTCATTTTGTTACCCCAAAGGAATCTTTCTATATCTGGCCCACAGTACTTGAGGGCAAGAGTCAGAGAAAACTCAATGGCTGCAGCAATCTTGGGAAGGATGAAAATGAAGCATCTGGTGTCAATAGAGAAGTGAAAAGAGCGATTCATTTCCAACAATATTTATTGCTTTCCTGCTGTGTGTTGGGATGAATACACTTGACAATGTTAATAGAAACAAGGAGAACTGATGTGTGAGGTTACCTTAAGCCTCCTGTCACAACACAGACACCCAAATCAAATCACAAAAATAAGCAAAACTGATACCATACCACTCAGCAAAAAATAATTTAAGGACATTTAAAAAGAAAATCCAAAATATGTTCACTAGTACTAGAATATGTAAACTATTCAATGAAAGATAGACTATTCTATATTCTTCTTAATCAAAGTATACTTAGTCTAATGAATGAAAGGCTGCTGTTGAGATGCTGGCTGCTGACTGAGGGATCTGAGGGATGACTGGGCAGTTAATGAGATTAGCTGAGAATATCCTACACACCGTATGTGCAGCTGCTTTCAGGACAACAAATCAGTTTGTGCTTTTTGCCACTTTAGACAGGCTTTCATTTTGGGGTTGAAGAACGCTAGTTTCAGACCATCTAAAGACCTGCCATAAAATAAAACTTTTCTAAGAAAAATATCTCCCCCAACTGCTGAAATCTGAATTAAGATCTATATATTGTCCTAAATAGGGTTTTTGAGTTTTGATGATATCCTCTAGTTATACAACTTGTTAACATATGGAGAAGCTGGAGGATAATGCCTGACACTTCCCCGTATATTTGAAAACTCTTGTGAATCACAATGATTTCAAAATTAAAAATTAAAATAATCGCCAAGACACACTACTTCTAACTGAAATTAAAAGTGTGGGTTCTGTTATAAAGCAGCCAGTCCCTTGGTTTAAGGCCTATGAATTATTTTATCTCCATGGGTTAATTTCCATACACTGCCAATCATATTTTCTTGCAGAGGGTTTTTAGTTTTAACAAGCATTCAAACAGCATTCCAAGAGCAAAGAAAAATTGCAGTGTTGGCAGCTGCGAGACACCTGGACCATACTTTATCTTGTTAACAGAGTTTCAATGCAGATTTGTCTGTGTTCTTATTTCACTGCAGCACTCATTTTCTTTCATTTATTCTTTCATTTATTCTTCATAAAGTGTTTTCATCATCAGAAAAGTGATTTCATAACAGGTATTAAATATTTCCTCAAATCATATTTTCTTGATCACATTTCTTGATGTCGCTGGTAAATAATTTTCTTTTATATCACAACAGTCAATCTACTATATTTTAAAGTTAGAATGGAAAAAAGTGTTCTTTGTCTTTTCATGGTATCTTAAAATTTCCAGATATTTTTTCACATGAAATTATTTTCCAGGTATTTTTTTCTCATGAAGTCATTTAATTATCTTTTATTAGTTAGGGGCATTTTCAGTGACATCTGTGAATATGCTGGAACATGAATACTAATCTAAATACTTTAAATATGTTCTGGACATTACTGTCTACACTCCTGCACACAGTGAGAACCTAGGAACACTTATTTAATTTACCAATCAACATTTAAAAGATGAAAGTAAGCAGTGACAAGTGCTATAGACTGAATGTTTTTGTCCCACCCAAACCCATGTTAAATCTTAATATCTAATGTGATGATATTAAATGATGGGACACTTAGCAGGTGATTAGGTCATGAGGGCAGAACCTTCATGAACGAGATTAAAGTTTTATAAAAGAAAACCCCAGAGAGCACCCTTTCACCTTCTTCCACAAAAAGATAGTACAAATAGAGCCTTCTATGAACCATGAAGTAGGCTCTCACCAGATGTTAAATCTGTGGTGTCTTGATCTTTCTGGGCCATCCCAGACTCCTGAACTGTGAGAAATAAAATACCTGTGGTGATAAGCCACAGAATCTATGGTACCTCATTATAGCAGCCCATACACACTAAGAAAACAAAAGAAGTTGAAGGAAGAATATGAGGATAATAGGATCTCTGTGACTGAGGCCAGGATGTCAGTGCTTTAGATATGGAAGGACAGAGGCCAATCAACCTATCAAATATATACTTCCTTAAAGAATGTCAAGGTAGAGGACTGATGTGTTCAGTGGTCAATTAAAAGAAAAGGTAAAGCCCATGGTTCTGTAAACTGTCGACTGTGGGATTGCCAGACATCTTATTACGGGGTGCAATGTACTTAGACTCTCCTCATGTTCATGCCACGCAGCAGGATGATTGGTCAAGATGTTGGAACTGCCTTGCTGAGTAGAGTTTTATTTTATCCTCAGATCTTAGTTATTTTTGTAAGTAAATGGTAACTGACAGGAGAAAGTAATCCTTGCTTTAATATCAATCAAGTGGTAGGTGGAAGGGGCACCGCTAAAAAGGGAGGTGAGAAAGGAGGAAACAGGTGTTGCTGAGTCTGCTTCTTTCCTTGAGGCAAAAAGGCAGCACCAGCTGTTACTCCCTCTCTGGGGAGATTAGAGAGGAATATAGATGACCGTTTTTGTAATTGTAATGCATTTAGATCTGTTTGCAAGGGGATTTATTTATAGCCTACAGTCAATACATTTAGTAAACTGAGCAAAACCCTTCTCACAATGACATCTTCTTAAACTGCATTAAGCAGCTTTGTTTCTGGTGCTAGTCAATTGAGGAACATCAGGCAACTCCTCTGTGACTTCTGGACTACGTGCCTTTCCTGATTAATTGACTTTGGAAGAAGCTCTTTCCCTTAGTGAATGTTGTTGCTTTATCCCAAAAGTAAAACAAGTTGTTTTCTCTGATAGAAACATTAGTTGCTGTGTTCTGACCCAATCCTTAATTGACAATGATACTCTCAACAGAAATGCATGTCCTATCTTGACCCATCTACAAAAGAATGACCTTCCCAGGATCTTACAGAAGAATTCATCCTGATAGACTCTCACTAAGGAAAATTAAATACACAATGTCAAAAAGGTGTGATAATATCAGGCCTCATGGATCTGAGAAATTCAACATCAATGACCTGCCTTCTTGATCAATATCTAGATATCATTTTAGAGTCAGTAACACCATTTTCTCACCTTATAAGGAGGAAGAAAGCCACAGGCAACAGAAGCAAAAATAGACAAATGGTACAACAACAATCTTTAAAACTTCTGCTCAGCAAAGAAAACATCAATAACATGAAAAGCAACTTACAAAAAGGGGAAAAATCGCAAACCATATATCTGATAGGGGTTAATAATCAGAATATACTTAGAACTCTTACAATTTAACAACAATAACAAAAGAAACCAAATAATGCTATTTGAGCAAAGAAGTTAGATATTTTTCTAAAGAAGATATGAAATGTCAGTAAGCATATGAAAAGATACTTAACATCATTAATCAGGAAAATGAAAATCAAAACTGTACAGGGCTATTATTCATACACATTAGGATGCCATTATCAAAAGACAGCACAACAAGTATTGGTAAAGATGCAGAGAAATCAGAACCCTTGTGCACTGCTGGTAAGAATGTAAAATTATGTAACTGTTGTGAAAAACATAATGCAAAGCCCTCAACAGAATTAAACATGATTTTACCATGTGATCTAATAATCCCACTTTTGGGTATATAGCCAAAAGAACTGAAAGCAGAGTTCCAGAGAGATATTTGCACACCATGTTCATTGAAACATCATTCACTATGCTGACAAACAGAACCAAACTAGATGTCCATTAACAGATTAATAAATAATGATGTTCTGTCATATCTACCATATCTTAAGTCTTAAGAAGTAAATTGTTTCATTTGCTACAAATTGGATGAACTTTGAAGACATTATGCTAAATGAAATAGTTGCAAAAAAGACAAATCCTGTGTGCATACATATATATATACATACATATATGTATACACTCACATGTGTATGTGTGTGTGCATACCGCATGTGTGTATATGTGCATTTTCTACCACAATAAAAATAAGGAGAAAAACAGTTAACCACACCGCTTTCAAAAGAAGTTTCTTACAAATAAGGACAGCAGCAAAGACCAAACACGTTACTATTACACATGGACATAGAAAAGGGAGTGAGAGGCAGATTACATTCATCACCTCTAGAGTTAGGGGCTCCAGATTCCAAAGTCAGAGACCCAAACACAGAAAGGGGGGAAAAACAAAAGACACAGGAGTTGGGGAGATAAATGATCCTTGGATGAAACAAACTCAAGCATAATTTCATTTAACCTTTTTACTAGGCATGTGACTTTTCCTATATGGGTTAACAGTCTTACACTAAGGTGGAGTTCAACATTCTACTCCAAAAATACAATCAGCATTGTAAGCAAATGCTTTCAAATCCCGAAGTTTGAAACTACCTTTTGCTTCCTTCTTGAAATTAGTCCAGATCTTCTGAACAAAATTTCACCCCTTTAATAGCTTGCCTCTAAATATACTTGCTCAGAACTCTCGTTTTTCCCTGGGGGCCTCACAAACTACTATGCCTCCAGCAGTAATTTAAGGCAGATGACATTCAAATCTACAGTGATGTCATTAGGTACTGTTTTGCTTTCCTCCAAAATCTACCAGTTTGACATCTACTTACATACAGGCCCAAAAAACTTAAAATGCCACTTACATAAAATAAATGAAATTCCTACACTCCTGGAAGATGAAGACCTCCTCCTGGTTTCTGTTCATGATGACAGCAGCCATCCAAGCATTTTGCATAAAACCTTGGAATCATATCCTCTCATATCTTCACACTGAATAAGTTCTCAAACCTTATACATTCTTCCTCTGCAATTTTCACTTTTACCTTTGTTTTTCTCACTAACCAACTTAATTCAAGACCTCAAATTAATTTCTTCTCTCTCTCTACCTACCTTCCACCTTAAAACTCAATACAGTTTCTAAGATTAACTGGTCTGATTTCAGTGCTGCACGGGTCCATATCTGTAGAGGCCATAACAATGAAATACATAAAAAAATGTTTAACTTAGTCTTAAATAAGTTTGTCATTCAGTATTCCACTGTGGGGGAAAAGAATCCATGTCGTCTCAATTTTATAAAGAAGCATCTAGCAGAAATTTGCTTATGGGAGGTAAGTTTTTCATTTACCAAAATTGAATTAAAGTCAGAAAGTTTTCTTTGAAAAGAAAATGTCAGTATTTATTCTAAATTAGTTTTCCTTTAAAGCAGTCATCAACATTGTAGACATTAGAAAATATTGGTGAGATTATGAAATATCTCACAAAAATTAATTTTTAGAAAACAGATGAAGTCATTTCAAACTTTATTCTTCATCTCCCTCAATCTATTATTATGGGTGATTTGACCCATGTAGCGCTGTAGTTTTAAGTATTTCCCCAAATGCGCACATCAACATAGACACATACATGCACACAATAGATAATAAAGTCACAAGAAACTCCTTAAACCTATTGTTAGAGAAGGGTGCATATTCATTCCTCATAAGGAAAAAAGAATCAGTGAGAGTTAACTTATGTACTTTAAGTTACTTGACCTGAAATTCAATTGCCAACAAGTGATTGATAGAGGAAGCATACACATTCAGGCTGAGGACAAAACACTGTTTTAAAAAATGATATTCTACAGTTAGTGTTGTATAGAATATCAGATAAATTTCCAGTTTTATTGAGTTGGGCAAATAAATAGTTACCCAAAGAAGTTATATGTATTTACAGAATTATATGACTGAATCTATATCCTGTATTGCATTTAGTTACATAGACCTAGTATTTATGGAGTTTGGTATAAAGTAGGAATTCAATAAAAGTGTGATCAATGGAATGTGCTCATTCTTTTTTCTGTTACTCTCTTGAGGAGTAAAGTTTCACTTGCAACTCTTTATTAACCTAGGCAAAATGTTAGTACCCTGGATAGCAACATGCATATCAGTTGAAGAAATAATAATTGATGTATGGATAAGGGGAAATATGAAATTAAGAAGTTAATTTTAGTCTTTTAGAAAAACAGATAAGATGTGTCAATTCAGGATTAAATTTTCAGAAGTTATTAACATCCCAACTCCTGTGAGATACAGCAGCATTGCCAGCCTTTTACTTGGATTTACACACACACACACACACACACACACACCAGATATTATAGAACCTGACCCCAACCTTTGCTGCCTCCAGAGCTCTCTTGGAACATACGGAGCAGAGAAAGTCACAGAAATACCTGAGCAGGCTTTATATGGCCAGAGACCAGAGAACAACAGGGAAAAGTTACTGAGGACACCCTTCAGTGTAACCTAACCGAGTGCCCCAAGGGAAACAGGTATTAAGGACCACTTTGGCTGAGTCTCCTCAGGTTCACAGAGACCCATGTCGGGCCACAAGGGGAGGAATTGCACTCATATTTTAAATTGCCTGCTTGGTCTGAAAGTGAAATATTGCCCTTTTAGACTCAGCACGTTCCTCAACTCGGTCCTCCCTTTGCCTGTGATGTCCCGTCATGGTCACCAAAGACCTGTCATTATTCATTATGGATTATGTGTACACATTTCAGCCAAGCAGTATCTGTCTCTGTCCTCCCTATCAGACATCACAAGGGTAATGTGGAAAACGCTATCTGAGTGTTAATCATGTGTGAAAACTGCTGCTGAGTGGAAGAGGATGGAAGAAGGCCATGTAACCAACTAAGAAAATGCATCCCCTTTCTATATGATACCTGCATAGGGGGATAGACAGACAGAGATGCACAGCCTTGCGCCTCCAGATGAAAATGGGTGACAACTTGCCTCCTGTCTAGGATGCAATCAGTATTCCTGCTGCTCAAATCTTAGATATTATATGCTTCAGGGGCACTTAACTGTGCCTGGTACTTTTCTCTCGTCTAAAACGACATCTGCAACAGCAATGGACTTTGGGCTTTTCCACAGAAAAGGAGACCGGGAAGGAATTGCCAAAAAAAGTCATTATTAATGTTATACATGGAGGATTTCTTGGGATTTTGTTATTTTGTGTTTTTTACTGACATTGTGGAAAGAGAAAATGTTCCATAAAGGGGGGTCCTTATAAATGAAGTTTAACTGCTTTTAAATGCCCAAATCCCAAATCTCTGTTTTAACCATTTCAAATCAAAGACTTGTTAAACATTTTTGACCCCATACTTGGATGCGCTAAGTCTACATGATAGTTCTCTGTCACTAAATGGACCTTACTTTTTGAGTTACTATTTCTTCATCTTTGTCTTTTCAGTTTAAAATTCAGTTTCTTCTGAAAATGGTTCAGTTCATTCAGTACTTTCTCCTCTCATATTCTTCCCTTCCTACTCACTGCATGTCTGTTGGGCTCAGGACAAAAAGGCGGGTGCAGCGGAGAGGCAGGTGCTGTAACCTGTACTTAATTGAGTCATCCTCCCCATGCTGTGTCAGCTGTGGCAGGCAGGTGTGTATGTGTGCACTCACTTTTGAGGCCAGAAATGCATTGGGTGTACAGACTCACCTCAACCACTCCAGGGGAGCCTGGAGGGAGGACAACCCTAGAAATATTTCTGATGAATTCAGAGACTACAAGAGAAACCCTGAAAATCCTGGAAAATCATGACCACATTGCTACTTTATCATCCTAATGTCACATTGGACACATGGTGGCTTATTTAAGAATCTTACAGAAAAGTCCTATCCTACACCCTGAGGCAAAAGATTCTGCTTTCATCCCCCATAAGTCTACTTGAGAGTCTAATCATTACTCCTCACTCTAAGACTCATCAAAGCAGGGAGGGAGACAGGCCCTTCTAAGACCAAGGAAGTATCTAAGCTCTAGTCACAGCTCCTCCAATTATATTATCCTTAATGCCAGGAAAATATTTATCTCATCACATATGCTTTCCAATCTTGAGCTTATGATTAAAACTCCATACACTGACTCTTCCAGGCTTTGGGCCTTACTATGAACACTCAAGTTTTTAGAATTCATGTAATTTCTTCTTCTGACTCCTACCTCTTTCAACTGAAAGCTGGGTAGCTTTTTATCCAGATATATCTACTCCAGATATAGAAAAGTATGCACGAGCGCAAAAGAAAATAATTTGACTCTCTTCTTTGTGTCCCATCTTACCCTGCACAGCTCAGCACTATAGATAACTTTCCTGGTCTTTAGATAAGAAGTGAAAAGGTAGAAGGAATTGAAAAAAATAGAGTTTAATATCACTTACACTGTTATACAAGCCTTCTTTATTTCTCAAACAGGATGCTGAATATGATTGTGCATTTTCTGGATAATGAAGGATCCTTGTTGGTCAGGGAGATAATTCTCTCCGTAAATCTGGTGTCTAGTTTTACTGTTTCTCCTGCCAGACCATGAGCCATCACTGTTACTTTGATGGGCGCCCTCAACACTTTCTTCCCTGCCTCTTTTCCAGTTTATAATTTCTTGCCTTCTATGAGCTGGGAAACCAGATAACCAAGCTTGTTAAAAATTGTGCGTTAAAGGGAAGTCAATAACACTCTGACCCTAGAAGTTAAGTTCATGCCTTTGTCAGCCTTCAAGGCTGCTTTTTCTTACTTAGAAATTTGGACCGACTTACCAAGGGCAGAGGTTGTCAGAAATTCCACCTCTGAATAAGCAGGTCATTACTCTAATTTAAAGCATAGTATATATCATTCTCCTTCATAAAAATGACACAATAAAAGCCTTGTAATTTATATCATAAGCATCATGTTTGAACTTAAAATGGGAGTCAAAGCCCAGTAAGTTATTTTCAGACATCTCTACAAAAGGCAAGCACACCATTAGGAAGCAATGGGATTTTTCTTTCTGTCTGTTTTCATTGACTAAAGTATATTTCCATTTCTCTTTCCCATGAGAACCCTGACTTCAGTTATTCAGAGTTCAGATTTTTGACCCAGCTGCCACTGTGAAGGTTTCAACCCAACATCTTACATTGTGAAAGATGAGTGCACGAACTGGGCTGTAAAACCAAGACGTTTCCTTATAATTGCTTGAAACTATCTCAGATTAGAAACAGTCAATGACCAAAAAAAACAAGGTCAATCCTTAGGAAATTCTCAGTCTTCTAAATAAATTCATTAGATAGCAAATCTCTTCGTCCAACATTCTGACTTCTTGAGGGAGTAACTTCCTAACCTCAAAGCCAGGACTCTCAGGTTGGGGGTTGCTCAATAGACTCAAGTAACAATAAAGCAAGAATGCTTCCGGTGAAGAGAGCCAAAGAAAGACCACACAAAATTGATTCCACAGCCCTCACCAAACTCCAGGAACCGAGGAGGAGGTTGGTTCTTCCTAGTTTCTACAACCGAAGACACTAAGGACCAACTCACTGAACTGGAACCCTCTGTCTAGTTGGTTTTGATGATGTTTCTCTCCATCTCTCACCAGCTAATAGGAGGAATCCATTACACTAGCAGGAGACAGTCTCAGAGTACTCCTGTTTTACAATAAACACCTCCTTCACTTCAGTCTTTACTCTCTCTGGATGACACAGCATCATCCATCTTTTGCTACCTACTCCCAGCAGAGCTTCACCAGTGATCCCCTATACTTCTGGGTTTAACAGAAGTGCCTTCATTTGTGTTTAACACTCTAAATTTTTGTATTTAGTGGTACATAATACCAATTTGGTGGATTTATTCATTTAAAAATATTGATTTGTACAATAAGTACTACGTAAGCAAAATAGCAGTTGCTTCCTGTATTAGTTATCCATGGGGCATAAAAATATTATTCCAAATTTAGGAGCTTGAAATGGCACATTTATTATCTCACACTTTCATTGAGACTTGGGTCCAAGCACCAGTCACAGACTTCATAATCTAGTGAAGGACAGTCAGATAAACCCTGTTACATTATGTTGTAATGGCAGCACCAGCATCTTTAAACCCAGACAGAAAAAAGATGATGCAAACAGGTTTGGATGTGAAAACTGCAACCTAAGAGGACCCTTGATGTGAGAGATGAAGTAAAAGGACAGCGAACGAAGTGATGCGGGACAACACACGTGCCTTTCCCTGTGCCACCATTGTTCCAGCTGACACTCAGAGAAGTCTGAGCATTCTTTTTTTGTTGTTAAATCTGAATGTATTGCAGGAATATTGCATTCTACATGATAAATGTAGCGCAGTGGAAGAAATTCAGAGAAGAACTACCTAATCCAGACTACAAGGTATGTTAGAGGTGGGGGCTGGGGGTATTGGGCACTACGGCAGGCATGACAAAAGAATCTCTCAAATTCTGAGTGCTGGATGCCTAACTGAGCAAGGGCCCCAGCTGCTGTGCTCTGAAATTCATCATCACACATCAGCGCCACTCTTCTCAGGGTTTCTCCCATCCAGTGACTGAAAAAGGAGGCCTGCTCTCAGGAGATAGTGGGACTCTCCAAAGGATGACTCCCTGATGTCCCTGCTAAACCCTTCTCAGGACTACTCTGCAGTCTAAAATGCTTTACATCCAGTCCTATTTCCATCCTTCCTTCAGGATCAGACCTGCTTTGCTGTCTAGCAGTTCTGTTAATTTCAACCAGCTGCGTACACATTTTCCCTCACAGGTGTTTTCTCTAATAAATTCATTATATGTTTAATCCTATTAACATCGGCCTTGGCATCTCTGAGGATTTGGCCTAATATAGGGTAAAAAGGAAGTCTTCCCAGAGTAATCTCATTGGAAGCAATTTCTTGAAAGAAGGTACTGTACAAGATTTTCTAGAAAGGAATCCTTGTTAGTGTTTATTGTATATATCATTATTAAATAAGTCATGCTGATGGTTCTTTCCCTTCATTCGCAGTGCCTTCAGACTATTTTGTTCCATCCCAAATATGTAATAATGACTAAAAATTTGAGAGATTATCTTTATTTAATCAATATTGATATGTGTTTATATTGATATTTATAAAGAAAAAGATTGGAAAATATATGAATAGCAATATTGGATACTTATATAATAATACCCGAATAAAATATTGGCATATTATAGCACATATGTGGTTATTAAAAAAATGTTAATGGATAATACCTATGCCACATGACAAAATAGTCAATATACTAATAGAAGCATTTGAGGCCTTGGCAGGGACAGCTCTTCATTTTCTAATTTATTTTCAATGAACATGCATCACCTACATAAAAAAGAAAAATTGATTATGGAACTGGTCTCAGACAGCAGAACAACACAGATTATAGAACTGTTTTGTGGTCTGACCCAGGTCAGGAAGGAAGGAGAGTGGCTGTTACAGTCTCTGGTGAGAAGCTGTAAGCAACAGCAGCAGCAGCAATACGGGGAGTTTATAAAGTTTATATGAGGAAAGGGAGAACATGACTAGGACCTAATTCAAAATCAAGATATAAAGAACCACGAGCTCATGAGGTCGTCATTAGAAGTGAAAAGTGAAAACACCTTGGTTCCACTCAGTTGATGTCAGGACATGCAGAAGAAAAGGATAGCAACTTTTAAGCTAGAGGATTATGTTACAATGATATAAAACACTGTACTTTATTGGAAGAACTAGAATTAGAACTGGAATTTCCACATTGTCTACTCACTGGGGCTGTAAAAGAAACCATTATGTATGCCTACAGTTTTGTCCGTCGGCAACACTGGGCTGGAGGAACATGGGAGCTTAACCTCACAAATGTCTACATGCTATTTCCCACTCAAAGATTCTTTGTATTCTCTTAAATACATTTTTGATAAATGTGCATATATCATTATCTGTGTGCTTTCAGATCTGTTCCCAGTCTTTCTTCTACTAATTCCATTCTGGCTTCTCTAGCCACTGACTTCTGCAACACTGGGAAAGCAGGAGGAAGGGAAAAGATAGGTATTTCCCTCCTTCTCAGCCTTGCATTGCCAGCCTTAATTATAGCTCCCTGCAAATAATCCAATGTCTTTCTAGCCTCAGGGGTTTTAGCAGCTTCCTGCCATTGGTCACCTCTGAGCTACTCCACAGCTCCTTACTGGTTTAGGCCAGTAACCTCTATATACCAAACTACACAGTATTAAATTCCCTCTGGCTGAATAGAGTGTCCAAGTCTAGAGTGGTTTATAATTTCCTAAATCAACTTAAACTGATGAGCCAATTCTACCAAAACCATCCAAGCTGTCAAGCTAGGAATTTTTGTGATGTCATTATAGGTATGAAGCTGTATACAGTACATGAAAATTATCACCCATATTATTACAAATGACTGTTCTTTGGTAGCTAATAAAAAAAGCAGGAGCATCTCAAAGTTTAGGCAATCTGAAGATTCCTCTTTTGTCTAATACAGGAGACTAGTAGTACTCAAACGGTAAGAAATACCACTAACATTTCATCATTTGAAGGCATGCAGTTTAATCACTGAATCAGTTTCATTCCAGTTTGATGTACAAAGTAATACCAAACTTGAAAGGAAAGTTTTTCAGTTCTTCTGTCACCTTAAAAAATGCATGCCTTCTCTAGCCCTTTATTCCATTGCCCCCAAAGGAATCCTTCCCTCGGATGCTAAGTAGAATCTCTGCTTATTGCCAAGGCAGGCTTTTTGCTTTTGGCTATATCCTTAGTATTGT
The DNA here is from genome assembly GCA_004363575.1 of Solenodon paradoxus. Classification (NCBI taxonomy): domain Eukaryota; kingdom Metazoa; phylum Chordata; class Mammalia; order Eulipotyphla; family Solenodontidae; genus Solenodon; species Solenodon paradoxus. The sequence goes on from RJWH01000027.1 coordinate 1,875,715, forward strand.
CTAGATTCCTAGCATTTTGTGTTTTCATTATCTCTCCCACCTCCCCACTATACCACTACATCCAATCATATACAAAATTCCATCCAATAACTCAGCAGGATAAGCAATGGAGTATCTTGTATGGAGTGACCGGAGCCATGATGATTTTCAGCAACAGAACACACAGCAGAGTCAGAATAAGAAAGAATATTAGTAGGTCTCAGTGGGAGGTGGCACTGCCTCAGAATATTGTAGGGATTCAAACTTTGACTCCTTGTGTACAAGCTGTGTAACATGGACAAACTAATCCACAACTGTATCTCAACTTTCTCAACTGCAAAATGAAGATAATAGTACCTACCTCATAAAGTTGTCAAGATGATTAAATAAATTTTTCCTCATAAATCGTCAACAGTACGTTGCTCCACAGAAAACAATAAATATAAGGTATTCAAGAAAAAAACCCTCTAAGAACCATAAATCCTTTCAATTATCTTGAAATTCTTGGCACCTACAAGCTACATTCACTTTTAGTTTTCTGCAGCCACACGTCACACAAAGATGAACAAATGACTGTATGTATTTTACATAAATAATTATACACTAGGATTTATAAAAAGCAATATGTGTTTCAGGAGACCCATGATTGTGTTTTTATTTGGAGATGTAACTAAATATTGCCAGTTTAGAAAAGTTATTATCTAAATATTGCCAGTTTAGAAAAGTTATTATCATCTTTTAAGTTTCTTTAAGAAAAATTATCCTTGATACAGAAGCAGATTCCTTGTTAAATGTCAAAAATCCATAGAAATCATTATTATAATACAGAATGGATGGTGTCAGGTACACTTGCTTCTTAAGTGCTTGTTTAATCTACCTCAATAAACTTTTTAAAGATTAAGATGAAAACTGGTGTTTCAGTGTGAGTTGCATGTCAGAGCACTTAGACAGTTTAGATCCATTAAAGGTGAAATTCCACCAAACATTAAAAATATTGTCGCAGCCTAGTAAACTTTAATGTACAATAGCAGGCCTTTTCAACTTTTAAAATATTGAATTTTACCTCCTGAAATATTGCACTGAAGACTCTGCTTTTCTTGAAACATTTTTTGATGAAGAAAAATACTTAAAAATCACTATAGGTCTAAATAAAATGCATCCATGTGCACGGTCACTTCCTGTGACAGGAAAATATTTTCGAAGTGTACTTTAGATAAGCATCCAAAACTTAACCACTTTCAAAGTTGCCAGTGCCTCTTGCATTTAGAAAGTGAACCAGAACCACACAGTACTATACTCTTTAAATGGTACTAACAATTTTCTTAACACTTTTCTGTTGCAACCACTTACATTTATATCATAATAATTACTTTCAGATACATGGTGTGTCTTTGAGATTGCCAGAAGTGAGTCACTATCAAAAGTAAAATGTTATTAAAAAAATCTTTCTATTTTTTAAATTTTATTCAAGGAATAAACATCATAACATTATACAGGGTTAAGGTGCACATCATCATAAATCAATATCTATATATGATACAATAAGTTTACCACCAACAATCTAACTCTATCCTTTACTGTATAATTAAAACTTCTTATCCGACTTAGCTATCCTTCCTCCTCCTTCCCTTCTGGTAACCACTAATTTGATTCTACAGACTAAAAGTCTATTTTTTGCTTGATTTGATTCATTTGTTTGTTGTTTATCTCTATACACTACATATGAGAAAAATCATACAATGTTTGGCAGGAAATCAACAAGAAAATTATGAACTTAAATGATAAATTAGAAGAGATGAACTTATTATATATCTACAGAGCATCTCACCTGAAAACAAGGCTACAGATTCTTTTCAAATGCTCAGGGAACATTCTCAAGAATAGATCACATAGTGGGACAAAAAATAAGTCTCAATTAATTTATGAAGATCAAAATCTTATCAAGTATATTTTCATATCACAATAGCATGAATCTGGAAGTCAACCAAATAGGAGAGGAATAAAATGCAAATGTTTGGAATAACATGTTACTAAATAAAATTGAGTCAATGAGGAAATAAGGTGAAATTTAAAAATACCTAAAGTCAGGTACTATTTTCATTGAAATATAGTGTGATATGGCATTTTGGAAGCTAAGAGTCCTAGCTTCAAAACATGGGCCACTCCTACTAATCCCTAAGCTTCAATTTCCTCATCTGTCAAAGCAGAGTGTGATCAATAAAATTACATGAACTATGGCATGGAAAACTTTTGGAAAACTGTCTGATTCCTGTAGGCACCCATATTAGGGCCTGTCTACTTCTTTCATAAAATACAAACTTGAAGTGGGAAGATTTGTGATTGGGTAATATGTTCCATCCACATACACTAACTAATGAACATTATTCAGTCTTAAAAGCATCACTTTGGGACTTTAGTTATCCTTCCTTCATAGAGATTCATTTCTCCTTCCATATGACTGAAACCCAACAAAAATAATCTTTTTAATAATAATCCAACAAAACATTCTATCAAAATGACAAGATTAGACTATATGTTAACCTACTTGGAATAGTCCCAGATATAAATAAATAATCCCAAGTTTGAAGCATTCTGGGGTTGGGGCAGAAAGAGAGAGAGAGAGGGGTGTCAATATGTGAAAAAAATGCATTGGGTACAAATTTGTTAAAAGGAAGAGAAGCTTTAAGTCTAATCCTATTAAAATGATCAAGAGAAGTTTCACATTCTGCTATTTCCCTTATGGTTTAACTCTAGAGTTCAAATGCATTCTGAAACTAGCTAGCTGCTAAAATCTATGGAGGTCATGTATAAAATTCCTGAGGATTCTAAGAACCTCTAGAATGCACCCATTTCCCCTCACCCCCAGTCTCAAGTCAATCTCCCTACAGTTCCATGCAATTTGAAATCTGTCTCACTTTTTCTAATAGAACTCTCTTGAAATTTCTGGAAAAACTCATGAGGTTGAAGTTGAACCAAAAATTGATCACATTTTAGTCATCAGAAGTTCAAGAAAAGTTCCTTGAAGGGTTGTTTGCATGTTTTAACACTTTCTACTCAGTTTTTTTTGCCAATCAGATGACAAGTTATGGCCAGAAGCATGTTTTTGATAACTACATTCATATAAATGGTAGATCAAATCAGGCTAATTTTTATAATAATTATTTCAAATACTCTGGAAGCATAAAAGCAAGTGTGAAAAATTCCTAGAGTGAGAAAAACAAGAAGCTTCCCAGAAGACATTTTAGATAGCTATTGAAAAATGGAAATAGGGCTGCCAAGATCCTCAAGCTGAATGGATGAATAAGTATTCCAGATAAAGAAAACAGCTTGGGAAAAATAATGAAGATACAAAAGAAAAAAATATACGAGGAACATTAAATTCACATATATGTTGTTCAGTAATAGTCCCCCAGGTACGAATCCTTTATAAAACTATTTCTCTATTAAAAGAAGGGAAGGTCAGATAATATACTTCTATATCTACATGTTATTGCTATGTGTATTTTTTCACATTCTCAGTGCACTTTCCAACATGGTCTCCCACTAAGAGCTACCCATCAAATTGTGCTTTACACTCTCAGTGAGGATTAGGATATCACCAGGTAACAACTCTGAGTCAATGAGCACTCTATTGAATAAATCTGGGCTGAATGTGTTTGCAATGTACATTATTTATTTTCCAGTAGCCTCTTTTTTGTGCAATTAATATTGTATTCTACCAAAAAGCACTGACTCATCATGATATTGATGGCAGATATCAATGCCAGAGATTGTAGCCGTGAAGAAAATGATCAAGGAAACAGAAAAATCATGAAGTTATGTGAAACACAGAGTAAACATTACTGAGAACTAAAACTTTTATAATTCATGAGCAGCTATAAAAAATATTAAAAGAAAAATAACAGAGCTTTGGTATGGAGGGAAGGGGATGAATCAAGAATGAAAAGCGGCTGGCAACATATGATGCTGAAAAGTAACTGCAACTCTGATTTAACTTAGCACAAAACCCAACTCTAAGTCAAATACACTTATGGCTCATTGTGGCTGAAGTAGAGAGTATGTTGGGGCATATGGCAAGGAGATGGTTAGGACAGTAAACAAGGTCTCACCATGAAAGTTCTCCTATTAGGAACCTAGAGAGTTGGAATTTATTAACCAGGGCAGGCAACAAAAACATTGTTTTTAACCAATTAAATGGTTAATTAAGTGGAAAAATTTGTTTCAGAAATAAAGTTGGCCACAGAGAATCATCTCTTTTTTAATACCATAAAATGACACTTAGAAATTTCCGTTGAAAATTTAACTTAGAAATTTACATTGCCCCAGAATAATAGATTAAGAAACAATAAATAAAACTAACCAAATAATAATAAAGAATTTAAAACTCTCTCAACACAGATTTGTCGAAACCAGGGAAGATATGATATCAGATACAAGGAAGGAAATAGATTTTCCAAGTCTCACTGCCACTGGACCTGTCTACTTTTCCTACCTTTCCCACCCATGATTAGCTCCCATTTTCTTACAGAGTAGATCCCGCCTCTACTCTGAAAATAAGGATGGACCCTACAGGATGGAACAAGAAATGTTTAAAATGTCAGGTCACAAGTAAAGGTTACTCAGCAGGGACATATCTTACTCCAGCATGCCCCATCTAGTTTGATAGAGGAATTGAAAAGGTTGTCAATGCCTGTTTGACAATCTTACTGGGGGAAAAAAAGTCCTTTTATTTCTTTTAAGCAAAGATTACAGGAAAATGAAGGTCGGGCCTTTCAATAGAAGATGAAGGTCTACTTCATCTTGAGTTTCAAACACAGAAGATCATAGCACCACAACAGGAACATGAGAATCTCAGAACAAAGCAAACGATCATATTTCCCACAGGGAGTTTTCCAAGCATAATTGTTAGTTTCCTAGTCCTTGAGGTTTTGAGATGCTGGCTCATATTTTCATGGGGGCACTTTTCTTTGAAAATGCAACCCCTAGTCCTTTATCACTTAAGACCCGGAGTGCTTACCACATTTATGTAGTCAAAACAGGGGCATTCAGGAGTATCATGTTGGTGTTACAGATAAAATTGGTTGAACTTTCTGCAGTAATAGAGATCAGCCATCATGATTATGGCACTGCACTGTAAAGATGACACAACTTATGAGATTTTGTTACAGTGAATGCCCTCCAAAAGGGCTCCATGTCATCCATTTTCAACATCCTTGCAGAAAGAGTGACTTCAGTGGTACTCTAAATGTGACTGCTGTACTAATGATACCAGTGAGAGCGCCCATTCAGAATAACTAGTGGATTTATCAAGTTTATTTATCACTAAATCTTAGGATCCACTGTCATTAGCCTAAATAGTAGCTTTTATATCTGTAAATGAAAATGCTCCTTAACATGAATAATCACTTCAGAAAACAAGGAAAGATTACAGTTGTGGGGGTGGGTCAAAGATTACGTTTCAGTGTAGGAGTTATCCACAATCTCTAACCCACTTCTCTCATAAATCAGAAGAATCTCACGACTAGTGGGTGCTACAAGAACAAGGGGAAAGATCTCAAACAAAATTTATGGCTGAAAAATAAAAATCCTAAGTACTGTTTATTTTAAGAATGGATAATCAGGATAAATGCTTTCATCACTTTAAAATTAATGACTCTAGAAATCACAAAGATAAATATAATTAGAAAATGAATTAACAGATAAAATTTAAAGAAATAAAGTTGTCCACATAAACCTTTGCACTCTAAAACAGATTTTACAAACTTTAAAGCATACCTACACCATGCAGAAACAATATGGGAAGGCATCATTTATGCAGAGTAAACTGCAGTGTATTTTATTGCAAGTAGTTCCATTTGTCATGTGAGTCCTCATGAGTCTGTAAACAAGTGTCAACTACCACATGGAAATAATTAATCTTATAAATAGCACTTGTTTATAACTGAGTGCTATAAGGTACATAAATAGGTAATAATTTCTGTATAAATGTTGATCTGCAACTGACACTAAATTATTTCTAAACATGTCCCTCGGAGGAAGATATGCCAAAAGACCTATGGAAAAAGCCTCACTATAGATGTTTGTTTACTAGTGCCAATGAATTCTGAATTAGCCAAAATGGCTGATCACATCCAAAGCGTTCATTTTGATAAGAGCTGCAGATCAAAAAGTGTCCCTACAATAAGAAATCTACTGGTACATATTTTTCACAACAAAGAATGAATGTTAAGGCTTCCCCAAATGAATCAAATCAATTGCCCCCCTACCTTATGTGAGGTTTTAAATTGAGTAGGATATTGAACCAGCTGAATCTTAAAATCCAAAGTATTCTCTTTGTGATCATTATCCACTACATAAGGGAAAAATATTTCCACATGCCATCAGGATTCAGAATACATTCTTAGCACAAATACAGACTCACTTACAATTGTTTTATTTTATTTCAAATATGTCTTTTACTTTCCTTGACTTTATATATGTACCTACATAAATAGAATTGAATTATATGTTTAAAAATGTTTAAAATTCTAGTCTTTATATACTGCTTTCAAATCAATCATATCAAAAATTAGACTTAAATTTTCTTTAAAAAAATGCCTTATCTGACATTGCATTCTTAGCTTTGGAGAGTCTATACTGGCACAAATTTTATAACATCTTACTCCTATTATGTCATATTCTTTAAATTTGGTGCCATTTTATATAAGGATTTAGAAACAAACAGCACATTTTATGGTTAAAATAACTCCTGACTAGTAAGGCAAATACCAAGCCCTAAACAGAGCATTTACTATCTCGAATCATATCGAGAGTAGAAGAATACAAGGTTTATATGTTGAACTGCTCAAAATCCAACGCCCTTTTCAAGGTTATTTCTACAAATAACCTTGGGGAATGAATGCAAATAGTGAAATTCAGAAGTCTCACTTATTATTTTTTAGTTAACTAAACTGTACTTACAAGATAATTGATAAAATGTTTATTATAGTAATTTATTTTAAAACAGTTTTAAATACTCAAAAGGCATCTAATTTGTATTTCTGCTTTTTATATGTGGCACCTATTAGATAAAGGAAATTTGTTTTTATAAAAGAATTTTCAATTACTGATTTGATTTCTGTACTCAGTCATTATGAAATAGTTAATACCAAAATTACCCTTCTGACAAGTATAATTACACCAGAATTACCCTCTCAAAAACTATAAAATTGGATTGGATAACAAATGAGGGGAGACTATGGATCTAAAGAAATAATAAAAAACAAGATGATCCTATCATCATTATGACTTTTCCCCTAGAGCCACTTATCATGTCACAGTACAGGAAAGGAATCTTAAGCAGAGTTTAGCAATTATGATTATTTGAGGAGATAGTTAAGAGCTCAGGAATACTGTGGAAGATAGAGAGAGATCCATTTGATACTTCATTCTAATGGCTAGAGTGCAGTTCCATGATGCTTGGCAAAGGGAAAGTATCAGGGAAAGACTATATATTATGGAGATACGAGGTGTAGATTACAAGGATTCAGACAAGATATATCTGAGTTTCAACAAACCATAGTAGAAAGACACCAGTGAACGTTTAGGTCTTTCAATAGAAGCCTCAAGGATTGTTCATTACTATGAAAGTTGAACTAATACCAGAATACAAGCCACTCTAGAGTATCCTTTAAAAACTTGAAAAGAATTCTCAAAAGGATAAAATTAAATAACTGCCTGCCAAAACAAAATGAAACAATCTTTAAAGGAATAAAACAAAATACAGACAATCAGCCATGTTTAGCATCCAATGAATAATTATTATAAATTCCATGATCCAGGAAAATATGATTTATGACCAGAAGTCATCCAGAAAAAGTGAGAAAAGTATTAAATAGGAATTTCTCAAGAAGCTACTATATTTAAGAATTTAAGTTAAAATATGAACATAAGGAGAAAAATTGAATATATAAAAATGGTCAAATAGAACTTCTAAAGATGTAAAAACTCAGTATATAAAACTTTTTTCAGATAGACTCAAGATCAATTATATATTTAATATATTTGTGTATACATGTGTATATAATATACACATATAATGCACAATATATGTATATATGTATATATAATATAAAGATTAATGAATAGTGAACGTGAGGACAGTGACAATATTATACAAAGAGGTGAAAAGTCTAAAAAGGAATAAACATGGCATGCCCTGGTGACTCGGGCACTAAGCAGGTGGCTGAAGTGTAGAACATATAAAGACCAAGGACCCAGGTTCCTGATATGGGGCTAGGGGAAAAAGTCAAAAATAATTTTTTTAAGTCATAAATAGTCTTAGAGATACATGCAAATATCTAAAATACGGCAATTAGAGTCTAAAAAGAAAGGGTGAAAAAATATAATTGAATAACAGAAATGTTCTTAATTTGAAAACTATAAAACTACAGATCACAGAAACTCAATGAACCTCAAATATAATAAACACAAAAACAACATCAATGAATGTTAAAATCAAATTACTGAAAACCCATGAGAAAAAGTGAAAAATTTTTAAACAGCCAGAGATAAAAACGAATTATAAATACAGGAACAAAAATGAGAATTGTCATGACTTAACATAAAACAATGCAAGCTAAAAGAAAAATAACACCTTTGAAGGGCTGTAAATGCATCTAGTGCTCTATATCCTGGTAAAAAAATACTGTTGCAAAATAAAATAATTTTTAGCCAACAGAAGCTGTTTGATTTTTTTCATCAGCAAATTTGTACTCAAATTTTAAAAGTCTAAAGGAGGGAAATTTGGGATTAAACAAAGAAACAAAGAGTGACAAAAATGCTATATATGTGGTGAATATTAAAGGAGAGATTTTATTTAAAGATGATTAACTGTGATAATAAAAATTATTATCAATGCAGGAGACAGAATAAAACTCTCTAAAGCTGTCTGGCCTCGGTTTCCATAACCTGCAAATTTGTTGCATTGTATGTCAAAAGGGACTTTGCAAATGTGATTATTATGGATGTTGAGGTGGGGATTAGCCTAGTTAATACAAGTGGGTCCAAAATAATCACATAAGACGTTAAAAGCAAAGAACATGTCCTAGTTTTTGGTTAGAGATAAAGATCCAATGTTGCAAAGGGTCCGAAAAATTTAATATGAGGACCAGACATATCCTGGATCAGGAACCAAGGAATGTAACATTTTCTAGAAGCTTGGAATGGTCTTCAGACAAGAGAAAGGGGTTCGATTCTACCATCTCAAGGAATTGAATGTGCCAACAATCCAAATAAGCAAGAAAAAGATTTTTCCCTAGAGTCTCCAGAGAGAAGATCAATCCATTGGCACCTTGATTTTAGTCCAGTGAGGCTCATACTACACTACTGACTTAAAATACACACAGAATAACAAATTTATATTGTACGAACAATTAAACATTCATTTCTTATGGCAACAAGAGAAGATTTTATATATTTTGGGGAGATCAATCACATATATAGAAGCAAAGTAAGATAATAGTAGAAAGGAAAGGAGGAAACAATATTATAAAATTCTACATTATACATTAAGCAGCATAATATAACTTGAAGATAGTAATACATTAAAAAGTGTGTTATAATGCTAACACAGCCCATAAAAATTAAGGAATATGTAACTTAAAACTCATTAGTAGAGAAAAATTGATATATTCAATTGATTTAAAAAACAGAAAATGAAGGGATATGACATAAGGACAAATAGTACACAAAAAGAAATATAGTACACTGAAGTCTTACTATATCAATTACATTAAAGATAAATGGCCTAAACACTCAAATAAATAGGCACAAATTTTAAGAATTGATTGAAAGCTCAAGGCTTAGAGACTGACTTCCAGATGGCGACTTGATTGGATGCACTGTCGAGTTGTTCCCCACAGACACCTAAAAAATAATCATCATCATCTATTTTCCTGAGGCAAAACAACCGACAACTACCAGTGGGTGACGCCACCCAGCGTGGTTCTCAGGAAAGATGCAGATTTGGATTTGGATGGAGCTCAGGAGTCTCCAGATGTGTGATGGGGCGGAGGCTAGGGATTTCAGGACCAGCTAAGGAGGCAGCAAGAAGTGGGTTCAGTGGGGCTGAGACTCCGGAGACACAGAGGGCTGATTTGCGAAGGGGTGAAAAGAGAGCCAGCACACCAGGAGCTGAGCTGGAGACCACACAGTGAAATTGCACTGGGTGCGGCTGTAAACAGAAATCAACCAAATCAAACCCCTCCCACAACAATTTCACACCAGAGACTAGGGTCCACTGAGCGGAAATCCTGCCAACTGCATAAACAACCACTGGAAATCCCACCCATCGGGATTACAGTGAGAAGGCAGTCCCAAACCTCAATGCAACCCACTAGTAGTGCCCCCTTGTGGGTAAAGCCTAAACTGCAGTCTGATTGCCAATCCTGGGCAAGTCAAACCTAAGCATGCCAGGGAAACCAAACTCTCGGAAATATAAACAGAATGCTGAATAGAGCAAAGGCACAGAGAAATATATGTGAAATTATGGATCCAATAAAAAAACCCAGGGGAAAATCTGAATACAGCAGACATATGTAGATTACCTGAAGAGGAATTTAGGTTAACAGTGATTAACATACTCATGGGAATCCAGAAATTGCTAGAGGCAGTAAACGAGAATGTCAGGAAGCAAAGAGAAGAATTAAAATAAGACAGCAAACATGTAAGAGACACAATGGCTGAACTAAAGAACTCAATAGAGAGGCTCAACAATAGGATGGATGAAGCTTCCAACAGAATCAGTGATCTATAAGATAGGACAGAGGAACTCAATCAAGCAAACCAGCAAAAAGATCAAAAAATTCAAATTGAAGACAGCATTTGAGACCTCTGGGATAATATCAAAAGGAACAACATTCGCATCATAGGAGTCCCGGGGGGCGGGGGGGGCAGAAACCATATTTGAAGAAATAATAGATAAGAACTTCCCCAATTTGAAGAATGAAGCAAGCCTCCAGATCCAAGAAGCTCAGAGTTTCTAATAAAAGAAACCCAAACAGAAATACTCTTAGATACATGGTCATAAAATGTCAAAAATACAAGATAAAGAAAGACTATTAAAAGCAGCCAGAGAAAAATGTGTCACACACAGAGGAGTCCCCCATAAGATTGTCGGCAAACATCTCAAATGAAACTCTATAGGCCAGAAGAGAAAGGCATAATATATTCAAAATGCTGAAAGAAAAGGAGTTTAAACCTAGGATACTATATCCAGCAAGATTATCATTCAGAACTGAAGGAATGATAAAAATCCTTTTCTGACAAGCAAAAGTTACAGAAGTTTATCACCACAGAACCAGCTTTGTAAAAAAATATTAAATGATGCTCTATAAAGAATAACGAAATCCCACAGAAAAACAGTAAGACAGCAAATACACCATAGTGACTGTCATCTGCCAACCTTGGTCAAATTAAAACCTCCAGCATAGTTTCTTGCTTCCAGTCCTTGTTCATCAGTGCAACTCATCAACAACCTGGTGGAAGTGTCCCTTTCTTGCCTGCAAGCTTCTCTGTACTTTCCATCAACTAGTCCAGACACAAGACAACACAGTGACTTTCTTCACCACCAGTGGACAATAACTACACCTTCTCCAGATGACAAGAATCCCAACCTTAGGGAGAGGTTCCATCTTTTCAACATGTTCCTTCCTTTGATACTGAGTTCTCAATCCCAAAGTACGTTTTAGAGTACTCAACCCCTTTATAGCTAGTGCCCCAATGTAATTCACAATTATATGTAAACTTTCCATGTTTTCATTAAAAAATTTTGTATTTTAAAAAAAAACTTCTAGAAGATAATTTAGACAAATACCTTTATTATCAGAGAATCTTAAAAGATTTCTTTACCAGGACATGAAAAACACAAATCTTATCATAAAAATATTGATAAATTCAATTATGTTAAATTTAAGTACATCTTAAAAGTTCTTAACACCAGGGGTAAGTTGTAAAAATATATGGTTAACTAGACCTACTGTGTTGATAATTTTTCAATATATACAAAATATTGAATCATTATATTGTATATTGAAGCTAACAAAATGTTATGTGATGATTTATTTAAAAAAACAAAGCCTATGAAACCTAAGGGGAAAGCAAAAAGATAAAAATAATGTTATATGTGGACTTGAAAAAAAAAAAGAAAAAGACAAGTCAAGATTTAACTACAGTCCAGTGATAAGAAATAGACCTAAAGACACAGGTCAAAATTAAGAGGATTTTATATAATCTATCATAAAAACATTAATCAAAATAAATCTAGACCAGTCTATTAATAGCAAATAAACTAGATTTTAGGGACGATATTACCAGGGATAAGATATATAATTTTGTAATTAGTCAATTCATCCACTCATTCAATGTGCCTATACCTAACAGCAGAGCTTTAAAATAATGAAGATAAAACTGACAGATCTGAAAAGGGAAATATGCAATCTCAAATTATAATTGGAGATTTAATTCACCTTTCTCTTAGGAGAAGCAGATAAACTCAGTTAAAAAAAGAAAAGACCTGAAAAACACTATTTACCAATGGGACCTAAATGATGTTTGCTACTCCTACAATGGTAGGATATAAATTATTTTAAATGTACAAATGTATTTGTTTTCTACTGTTGTGAAATAAATTACCATAGTCACAAAGGTGTTGGCTTCTAGTTTCTGTGGGTTAAAAGTAAGGCTTAGCTGGGTCCTAGACCTGGGTCTTGGATCAAGATTTCACAAGGATACAACATAAGGATTAGCAGCCCTCTGGGTTTCCTTCCAGATTCATGGGATTGCTGACACTTGTGCAATTGTTGAGAACAAAAAAATTAGGAGTTATTCTTAATTCCTCTTTTTCCATTTTTCCTCACATCTAATTCTTCATGATGGTCAGCCAACTGTACCTCTATAACTAGTCATTATTCACTATGAAAAATGCTAAACTTATCATCTATTGCCCTATCATTTCTCACCTAAATTATTCCAATTTCTTTGAACTCACTTTCCTTTTCGTTTGTGGTCACCTTCTTTGTCCACTCTATTCACAGAACCCAATCATTGTTTGCCAATACAATCCTATGACATCTTTAACCTTCCTCAACACACTGTATATCAAACTTAGTCATCTATAATAAGTAAGCTTTCATTTGTATTTTTCTTATGCCTGATATTGTAGAGATTTTCAAGTATTTATTTGTATTTTATTTCCTGTGAGAAGTGTGTTATACTCTTTGCTGTGCGTAGTGGGGAGGGGGGCGTGCAAGGTCTCTCTTACTGGTTTGTAACCATTCTTTATATTTTAAGGAAACTGATCATTATAATATGAATTGCAAATATTTTATCAGTTGTTTTTCTTTCTAATTCCTAGGTTTAGAATAATACTTACTTGGACTTTAGGCTACTAATGGTGAACTTAATGTGGTATATACAGATGTCGATCTACAACCATGCACAGCATAAACCTATAGAATGTATAATGCAGTGTTACTTAAAAAAATCTTTTAAGTTAAAAAACAGGAAGGAGGTGAGATTTTCCATTTATAGATCATAAAAATATTGTTCCATGACTTCACAGCTTTCTAAAAGTATTCAGTTCTTTCATAAATTTGTTTTTCAAACCTTAGAAAAACAAATTCATGTCCAGATGTCTACTTATTCTCCCAAAAGCATTGATTAAATCTATCTTTTCACTACTGTCTTAAAGGTCATTATTTATCATAAACTAAGTTCCAATGAGCATTTAGTATAGTTCTGGATTTTTTATTAAATTCCATTATCAGTCTATTCAGACACCAGTATCTAACTATTTTAAATTATTATAGACTTGGTGCATCCTGGTGCAGCAGCGGTTAGGTCAATCACCTCCAAAGGAGCAAGCCATATACCCCTGAATTTGAATCCCCGGTCTGGAGGGAAACAATCAGTGTGAGCAAATAAATAAAAGATGCTGCTGCTTCTTCCTTTCTCTTCCTGCCTACCTACTTGCCTTCATTCCTGTAACTTTCCTTTAGAAAAAATTATATGTATGTGTGTTTATGTGTATATATATGTGTGTGTATGTGTAGATATGTACACGTGTGTATACATACATGCACACATATACTCTAGAATCCATTTTTCTTGGTTTATGAAAATATTACTACAATTTTCATTAAAACCCCCATTAAATGTTTAAATTAATTCACCCAGGGGAAATTGTCAATTTATAAAACAATTTGGTTTCTCCAACCATACTATGAGTTCATATTTCTTGGAATCTTTTTATATAATTTTAGGGATGAATAGTGGAAGCAGTATACAAAACAACCGAAAGAGAAAATATTGACTGGGTCGCTACTGTACCAGTCACTATGGTGTCTGATGAAACAAACATTACTTAAAGTCACATGTATATACTTGCCAAATGACAAATGACCAAGCAGAAAAAGTATGGGTATCTATTGACACAGATCATTTTTCTTAAGATATTTAATAAACATGAAGTTCTAAAAGTCCTTAGTTGCCAGAAAACATCCAGACACTAGAGACTCCAATCAACTTAATGAAAAGCATTTCTAAGCCCAGCTGAAAGGACAGAAAATCTCTATGAGTCAAATAAAAATAAGACTAAGCTAAAATCATAGGCTCAGAACTCTGCGAACTTTGTGACCAAAGCTAGTACCTGGAACCTACCGTTTGGAGGATTAACTGCTCTACAAACAAGAGATTAGGTTTTGACACCAACAGAGTGAGTTGTAGCCTGAAACCAGCTGAGAAAGAAACCCCAGCACCTACTTGTGATTCACTCTCAGTGGAATGTAGAGTGACAAAGATTTCATTTGCCCACAAAGAAAACTAACTACATATAGAAATTTGTTTGTTTCTGCTACTCCTCTTGTGAGGAGACAGTGCTGAAGAATGATGTTCCTAAATGGTTTTGGTAGATATCACTCATTAGATTAATTCATAGTTTTAAAAAACTTTATCATTAATGCTGCTGAATGTTTCTAAATGCTCTTGCCACCGTCTATTTAGATCATTTGAATCGTCCCTTTTAATTTATCGAGAAGTTTGTGCATCATCCTTGCATTCTTAGAATAAATCCATTCTGATGATGATGTACTATTAGTTAACCTGCTGATGTTACAGGAGTTTTGCATTTTGCATTTAGATTGGTAAGTAAAGTCTTATTCAAAAATTGCCTTCTGGCATACACTGGTGGTCCAGCAGTTTAGTCCACTGGACATAATCCACATATATCCCATGACCCCGACCCAGGCAGGACAACCAAGATGAACAACTAATCAAAATGAACTCCCTCCTTCCTTCTTTCTCTCCCTGCCTGACTCTGATCAACTTCATTTCTGCTTAAACATTTCCTTTAAAAATAAATTTGTCTTCTCACATTATCCTACCCTATGGCTGTATCATAAAGGGGGTAAAAAAGGATGTTTACATGTTTTATAAGATAAGAAATATGCTAAAATTACATTTATATCCAGAGGGAGAAGAGAAAGATAAATTCTTGAACATATGTGCTCTTTAACATATCATTGGAATATATAATTTTTCTTTGATAGTTGTCTCCTGTCTCTAGAACAAAATCTCCTGACAGCAGCAACTTTTGCTGTTTTGCTAAATGCTGTATCTTTTACTCCTATAATATTTGCTTGGCCTAAGTATTTGTTAAACAAATTAATAACTTCTCTTAGACCCTATCTGCTACTGTTCGCTAGTAATCTATTTCCATTTTGATTTTAGATTCGCCAAATGAGTGCTTATTATTATCACGGTTTAACACAACCATAGAACCTATTTTGATTTACCACATGTATTAGTATTTGTTCGCCATTCTATTTTTCTTCTCATGACTCCTTTCTGGGTATGATTACTTTTTTTCTACCTATAGCATGTTCTTTAGTTCTTTTTAAATGTCTCTGAGTAGTATAATCTTTCTGTCTTTCTCTGAATGTGTTATTTTGCCTTCACTGTTAAATACTTTACCTGCTTATAGAATTTCAGATTAATAACTTTAAAGAGTTCTATTTTATTGCCTTTATTATTGCTGTTGACAAATTAGTTGTCATTAACATATTGGGCTTTATCTGTTTCCACACGAACATTAGGCATCACCTCTACCAGTGACTCCAAGAAAAATTTTATGTTAACTTCCTGGGGTTACAAAACTATGCACATTTTGCAAATATAAAGTTAATTCATACAAAGTCAGTCTTGACTACAAATTTTTCTGAAACAAGTATTTTATTTAAGTTCTACGCAAAGACAAAATCAAGCTTAGTAAAAATTGTCATTTGCCTCACCAATGAGCATTTTTTCCTATTCCATCATTCTATGAGGGTATGACTCCTTGAAAGTATTGACTTTTTATAAGAAACTTTGTTCCTATTCCCCGTTCATCCACAGTCTTGTTTCCTCTCACCATAAAAATCTGGGCTGCTGACAGCAAAGGAATCTATTATCAAAATGAAAAAACATTGTACTAAATGGAAGAAAATATTTACACATCATATATCCAACAAGGCATTAATATCCAAAATACATAAAAAACATGTATATCGTTTCATAAATCAGTGTTACTTCAATAAGAGAGAGACAGACAGAGAGAGGCAGAGAGAGGCAGAGAGACTTCTGTTGCAGAACTGTGCTTTCTGAATTGATTTCCCTGTTTATTTCTAGGAGCTAGAAGTGTTCTTTACTTTGTAGTAACTTTTTAAATTCTGGAATTAAAAAGGTATTTTTCATTTTCTTGAAGGAAACCTGCATCATAACATTATAAAGGTTTAAGGTTTGTATCACTGTAAGTCAATATTTCTATGTAATACATTGTTTACCACCAACCGTCCAATAATATCCTTCCACCATAAACTGACCCAGTTTACCCGATTTTCCCACCTCTCTTCTCCTCGCCTTCTGGTACCACTAATTCTATTTTTTATACAAAAAAATCAGTATTTGTTGGATTTGATTTGGCTCATTTGCTTGTTTGTCTTCTCTACATACCAGATGAGTGCAATCATACAATGTCTTTTTCCTTCTGACTTATTTCACTATAAAAGAGTGTTTATATTTCAAAAATAATGTAAGTATTTTGGCACACCCTGGGGGAATAACTATTAGGATCACCACCTCTGACCAAGCAAAGTCCACGCACATCCCAATGACCCAGGTTTGTGAATATGAAAAACTCAATAAAATAAAAATGCTTATTCTTCCTCTCTCTTCCCGTCTGTTTGCCTACTTGCCTTCCATCCAGTCTGTATTTTACCTTTATTTTTTCCTTTTATTTACAAATAAATTTCAGTAAATAAATATTTTGTGGCGGGAGTGTTGTCAGGTTGTCTACTATCTCATTCCTAAAAACCAAAATCATTTTGAAGGTTTTCAAGCTTGGAGTGCATTTCAAGCAAATCTGTACCAAAGAAGCTTGACTTGAACGAGGTGTAGGATCCAGAGGCAAATCTCATATAGCCTACAGAAGATCCTAATGAGACACAGACCTGAAACACTTCAGTATCATGCGCTTTCATGGGAAGGAGATTTGAAAAAGTGGACTTGGAAAAAGCTACTCATTTGTAAGTCTCAAAGGATAACATACCGTGGTCATAGTCCTTATGCAGAACCCATTGTCTTTGAGAAGTATTTTCTTGTATCTCCAATTCATTATGTTATTTCCAAGTTTCTCGAATATTTGCCCCATCATTCTCTTTCTTAAGCAAGTCTTTAAGTTTCCTTAAGGAAACACAATGTGTGCATTGAATCCATAATTACCCATGGTCCGGGTGACATTCTGAAATTGTGTCAACTTCTAACACACAAATTCAATATTAACTAAAATAGGCAGTAATTATAAATTTTGCTATCAGACTGGATCTATCCAATTATAGTTTTGTAAATATTTTGTGTTATAAATTGTACCCTTTTGCAAGTGTTTTCATTTTGCAGGGTATATTTTCCTTGCAACTGTGAAAATTGGTTGTAACTACTCATTAACTGGGATACTTATTTATATAGTCTGGTATAACTTGGAACATTAATTAAGACAGTACATGTTTCAAATTTTCATGCCCTTTCCAATGATTACTGAATTGGTTGTGAGAGGGGTATGTATCTGTTTGATACAATAAAATTTATATATTCTATTGCTCTTTTGATGATTTAACATTGCTCCACAGATATGGGGCAGAATGTTTAGCAAAGAGAAATAAAAATATCCATAGTACTTTATCAACAACTCCAAATTTTACATGGTTTCTGAAAACTGGAAACTTTGTTTCATAATTCATTTGACAACAAAATCTGACTTGCCCTTATTAAGGAGTAAAATATGATCTGAACTGATATGAGCTCATTTAATTCATTTAGTGTGACTATTTACACATTCTGCTGAGTAAATATCAAATACAGCACATTCACCCCAGGCAATGATGGGACATCATTACATAAGCACATATTAAGTAAAATTGGTACGACATTACCTATAACCCTAAATTCTAAAAAACATGTAATTTAATTTTTTAAATAATAAATTGTAATCCACAATAAACTAATATAAAAGCATTTTAAATGAATATTCATGAATTTGGAAACCCTATAAACTGACTCATGAGAACATATATGAATCACAATTATACTCCCTTATTTACAGCTATACAAAAAAGTGAACATACAGAGTAACAAATCAAAATATAAGGCATACAAGTTATAATACTATGGTGAGTACTGCTATTTTTAAGTATATTTACAAAATATGGCATGTTATTTAAAAACAAAGGAAATGATATCCCTTAGAGTTATATAAATGCTTGAATGCACGGTTTTTCAAAAACATTGCTGCTGATATTTAGGACCAGGGAATTCTGCTGTGTGGGACGGCTGCCCCATGCAATGTGGGAAGTTTAAGTTGCATCCCTGACCTGTACCCACTAGATGCCAGTAGCACACCTCCTGCTCCAAGTCCTGACAATCAAATGTGCCTTCCGACATTGTCAAATGTTCTGGAGAGAATCACTCAATTGAGAAACGCTATTATAAACCCAATTCACGTCTAAGACTTATTAGGTTGTAAACATAGTGTTCACATTGTTATTTTTTTTTGAGTATCACACAACCACTCTGTGAGATGGACACTGTTATTCCCAATTTATAAATTGAAAAAAAAAACCATGGTCCAAAGAGATTGAAATACCATCCTGAAAGCAATATTGGATCAGTGAGATATGATGCAAATCATCCCTGATTTTTTTTTTTAGTTGGAAAAAGGCATTTTGGAAAATATGTTAAATAATTTCAGCATGCAGAGCAGACAATTGCTAATGAAACCCACTCATCTCTGAGTTTAAGCCATAAGTGATCACAGGCAGGCCAAATACAACCAGGTGGTATCATACTTGTAAAGTCTTGCCGGGCAATGACTCTTGTGGGTAAGAAAAACTAGCAACATATGCTGGTTTTAATAAGCTTGTAGTGTAGAAATCACTTAGCAGCTTCTTTCTAATAATCCCAAGCTATAAAATCACTTAAAATAATTCCAAATTTATATTCCAAAATGGAATATTACAATAAGGTGTAATAAGATGATCCAGGAAAATTAGCATAAAAACCAGGAAATTAGTTCCCAATAGCTCCAGCTGTTTAAAATTCAGTTTAGAGAACAGGTAGTTTCACATTGCTTTAAATGCATAATAGGAATGCATTTTCAATTGCACACTTATCTCAAAGGCTTTAAATCTTCATGAAGTTTATTTGACACTGTGCCTGATAAGGAGCAGCACAGTTACTGAAGCGGGTACTCAGCCAGTCTTCCTCTCCGCCAACACACTATCGACAATTCCAATGAAAGCCGGAGGAATCACCAAATTATTGATGCAATTTCATTTCAAATGTCACATTTGTGTCAAACTGTTTACTCCCAAGGGATTTTGCGATTTGCAATTCAGAGGCGTAATTTTTTTATCCATCAGACTAAATGATTGAGCCCTATTTTCTAAGGAAGCTGTATTCCCCATTTTTATGATTACAACCCCTGCATACCCACAACCCCTCCAGCATTCTACAGGAACCATCAAAACTATAGCATTTTATTCAAAAATAAAAAGGTCACTTGATTAAATGTATATTAACTGAGAAATACCTTCCATCTATTTAAAATTTGAATAAAAATAGCATGGGATTTCTTAGAACAGTTTTACTAGTCACCCTGAAATCTGACATGTCCTACATTCTGGCTTTGTTTTTTATTTTATGTTTTTTTAAACTAATATTTTAGAGCATGCTTAGGTGCACAGCAAAATTGAGAGGCAGGTACAATTTTGCCCTATACTCCCATTTCAAACGTATGCAGAGCCTCGTCCATTATCCACATCTCCCATAGAGTGATGTATCTGTTATAGCTGATAAAGTGTATTGACAGATAATACTCACCCAAAGTCCAGAGTTTACCTAACCATTCACTCTTAGTGTTGTCACATTCTATAGATTTGGGACAAATGAATAATGACATGTATCCATCATTGTGACGATCATACAGAGTATTTTTTTACTGCCCTAAAAATCCTCTATTGCGACCTATTCATCATTGAACCCTACCCCAACCCCTGGAAACCACTCATTTTTTTTTAATGCTTGCATAGTTTTGTCTTTTTCAGAATGTCTGTAATTGGAATCAGACTGTCAACTTTACAGATTGACTTCTTTCATTTAGTAATTCATCAGTAAGTTCCTTCCAACCTTTTCTTGGCTTTATATCTCATTCCATTTGAGCACTGAATAATGTTTCATTGTCTGGATGTATCCCAGTTTATTTATCCATTCATCTATTGAAGGGTATTTGGGTTATTTACATTTTTTAGCAAATATGAATAAAGCTGCTGTAAATATCCATGCGTAAGTTTCTGTGTGATCACAATATCCTGTCTTTTATTTACATAATGCCCAGCAAACAGAAAGTGATAACAATAATGTCAAAACCTCCGTCTATCTGTCATGTAAGACAGTTATTCACCATTATCAAATAACTGCTATACCAAAAACAAGATGGCATTTTTCTCAACAGACAGCTTCTCTAATAAAAAGAACCCTCACATGTTGTTTATTTACTGACCAAAGTGCTAGGCCAATCAATGAATAAAGGAAAACAGCAAAAAGCTGAAAATAATGGATATTTTTTAAACTATGATTTATTAGAGTTAGAGGCATAGAGCTTCATTTACGAACCCATGACATACAGGCAAAATTACTGCTTATCTGTTTTGATAATGCTTATCTGTATCAGTTTCTTAAAAGTAGTTCATGTATTTTCTTCCCAGTGACCACTGTAACACATTGAGGATTAGGGAAACTTAACTCTATTTCAAAGACTGACAGTCACTGAAAATGCAAATGCAAAACTGAATTTGTATCTTCCTTACATCTAACGTATCTCATTTATCATTTTGGTAGTCTTTATAACTCCAAATATTACCAACAATTATTCAACTATATAAATGAAATTAGAATTATTCTACCTTGTCCTCAAATGTAGTAAGGCTTCCTATTTTCATTGATTTCTACTTTCTAAATCTCTCTCAGATTTCGCCCTCTTTATTCACACAGAGAAGGCATACTCACTCTTTAAAAGGACTTGGCATTGCAATCAATGTGGATAAATTCTACATTTGTGAGAAAAAAGTTATTACCACATTATTTGGCAAATATATTTATATTTAAATCCAAATTGTATTTCTTTGGACTTGGTGTCAAAAGGCCCCAAAGATGTATTATCTTCAAACTTTAAAAATTCACCTAGGAAAGTAGAATATGCAGAAATACTTGATGAGCTCTCAATTTATCCCATTTAAAATATTCACGTTCTTTCCTACAATAGGGAGATAAAATTGTAATTCTAAAGATATCTGTAATTAGTTTCTGGTAATACTGTCAACATTTCTTCTCTTTTAAAGATAAATGTAGTTGACTTAGTATCAAATTTAACAGTGTAACATAGTCTTCTCTAGTCTTAAACAACAAAACTGCCCAGTTTCAGTGACATAGCTTATATGTAACCAGTAAGAACTTGGAAAAGACAGACAGAAAAATCTATAAAATGTAATGTTTCGAATAAACGTTTTCCGGAAGCCAATAAAATTATTTTAAAGATATCAGTTCACAAATTTCAAAATCTATACATTTTTTAACAATAAATTTATGTAAGCTCAATTTTTTTCTAATTTCCCATCACTGTCTGAATACTGCTGATCTTTTTTAAGAAGAGTTTTCTATAATAAAACTTATTGATGTTCTCTAATCAACATCTCTTCCTCATTCCATTTCTAAGAATTATGTTTTAGTGTACTCTGCTCACCTGCCTGCCATTGGAGTCCAGTCACTCTGCCACTATAACCATACTCTGATTTCTCATTCAGGATACCCTCACTTCTGAGTTCCTCCTTCTCCTGCCCAGCTCTTCAACAAAGAACTCTCAAAGCTTAATTCTGATGCCACACATTTCCAACTATTGTGCATATTAATTTCAAGTCATGTGCCACATAACAAAGTTGTGGTCAACAGTGTAGCGTATATGATAGTGAGCCCCAGATTTCTGCTGTCTAGTGATAGCTTAGCCATAATGACATCATAGCTTAATACAGGTAGCAGCCTCATACATCTTATGCATATCTCATTTCTTGATAGCATCACTTTCCTTTGTTTGATTTCATCTTGTACTGTTTCCTTCATCATGGTCCTTACTGTTGATGTTGCCAGTAAGAGACCATATCAAGCAACTGATCTAGAAACAATATTTAAAGTGCTTTTAAAGTAAAAGACTATGAAAGCAGAAAATCAGTGATGGTTATGACTCCCCAGTATGGTAGACCCTGTCCCACCACATCTGTGATCTGGAAGAAAGCTGTAAATGCTCTGCTTCATTGAAAGCAAAAATCCAAAAAGGGCCTACATCAAAAAATAGAGAAAATTCTAATGACCTGGATTGAAGACCAAACACAGAAATGCATGCCTCTCATCACGATGACAATTAAGAGCAAAGCAAAAAGCTTACCTGCCATGTTAAAAGGCTAGATCTATCATGTTCATTTTACTGCTAATTCTGGGTAATGCAAATGACTCAAGAATTTTTTTTTCATTAAAGAATGTGAAAATGAATGTTGAGTCTGGGAGAGTTGAAAGCAGCTGAAACATTTTTAGAATTTCTTTCATAAGCTCACTGTGGAGGAAAATTACTTGCCAGAGTAAATCTTCAGTATGGATGAAAACTTCCTACTCAGATGCAGGAAAGGACTTTCATCCATAAGGAGCTCAAGTCACTGGCTTCAAGGCTTTTAAGTAGAGGATAACAATATTGCTGGAGGGCAATGTTACAGGGTACAAATTAAAACCCTTTGTGACCTAGAACAGTGAGAATTCCAAGGTCTTCAAAAATATCGATAAGAAAACACTGCGAGTATATCACAGGAGTAATAAAAAGTCATGGATGATCCAGCTTCTCTTCAGAGATGCCCTCCTGAATTGCTATGCAGTGAAATGGAGATGTATAGTTTGGGGAATAACGCACTCTATAACATTTGCACAACAACAAAATCACCTAAGGGTGCACTTCTCAGAACATATCTCAGTGGTTAAGTGGCACATGACTGTAAGTTCTATGTTCAGTTAGATGGTTACTTTTCTGTTACCACTAAAACTTGTTTCAACAGAGTGCTAAAAACTTCACTTCCTAAATGAAAGGATTTTCTAGACTATTTTAATACATTGTGAGTTGATAATATTTAATAATACAAATAAATAGTATGAGAGTGCTCTTTTCCTCCTTTCTTGGGAGTTCCCGTTGATAAAAGAACATTTTTGAAATGCCTTTATAAATATAGTCTTATAAAACCATACAAAGTAAAATGTTCATTGTTACATATTATTCCCAGAATACTTTTTTTAAGAGAGAATGTTTTCACTAAGCATAACTTTTCTGCAAGTGACTAAACACCAAATCCCATTTAGAAACAAACCAGCTAACTTAAAATAATTATATGTGAACAAGGCATCTTACCAATACAGAAAACCTTAAATGATTTCATATGTTACTTAGAAAAGATGAGAAATGTGATATCGTTAGTGCAGCATGGTTCTGGAAGACTACAGGTTTTGGTTTTGTTTTCCAGATTAATTGGTAGTAGATTAGTAGACAAAAAATGTTTTCAAATTGAGAGCTTACCAAGGTAAGGCAAGAGTACCACTGGGCATGCTGTCACACCTAGAGATTGTAGGATATAAAGATCTGTAGCCTTTAGCTCTCTGAAACCAGGTTCTGCTCTACCATTTAAGAGTCTTATGACCTTTGACTAATCACTAAACCTCCCTGAGGCTCAGCTCCTAGCTATAAAATGGAAATATCTACCTTCACATAATAGGCTAAATTTCTATAATAATCCAGGCATATGATACACCAGAAAAAGTATTTGCACTTTTCATCTATAAAAAGAAATTTCTCAAGTTGTACCTTGAAGGTACTTACATATTTGCGTTTACGTATTTCTTAAAAGTGTTATTTCTCTTGAATAAATTAATCAGATGAAGTAATATTAAGCTGTTCCTCCTCTAACAAAAAATATTCAATATTTTTAGCAAAATACCAACATTTCCATTAATTTTTTAAAATGGCCTTTTTAACAAAGGCTTATTTTTTATTTTATCATTCAGGTTCTTATTCTCTCAATCATTTGAGAAGGGTTCTCTCTTGCCAAAACAGGCACTTGGGCTTTTATGGTACAAAGAGGAAGAAAGAAAAATGGATCAGAATTAGGGGAAAGAGTATAGGAGGATAAAGATGTGTGAGTAGACTAAAGAATGTGAGAGATGTAGTTGAAAAATTCAATCAAACTGTATTATCACCTCGTGGTAAAAATTTAAGATCATGTAAAATTCCTAAGGGGTAGCAGATTTCAACATGATTCTATCTAAATCCTTTTGTGTAGTTGCTCTATTAATAGGAGCCTCAGGTCTATATTTATCAGAGATTAGTTTGAATCCTCACATTCCCCCAAATTAAATAACTATACCCATACACAATTCTTTTTAATTTCTTATAATTTTTATTACCTAATTTATGTGGATAGAATTTTCACACACACACAGGTTGCTTCTAATTTTCTTCACATCTATATTCCTTTTTCTGGGGATTTCAACTACAACTCTATAGACAATCACACTGACATTTCTGCTGAATTTTCCACTTTTTGTTTCATTATAAGTAGAGTGAGCCTGTGGTGCTTCTAGGTGATATTATGATTATAGATAGTATCTAAAGTCTGCCCCCAGATCACAACAACCTTCCCTAGGTGAACTCCAGGGGAGACATGTTTACAAAATAATGACAAGTACATGGAGGTGACAAGTAAATGGAGGTTTAGAATGAAAAGGTGGGGAAATGTGTAAACCATGCCCACATATGCTACAAGTCTAGACCCTTTGAAAACTCCTCTTCTAGAAACTGATCTGAATCCATGAACTGAACTATGATCACAAATTAAATCACCATTTCTCATCTACAGAGGAAACGAACAGATGGAGGTCTCAGAGACATTGAACTACTGCTCCTTGAGGCCTCAGCTGTACTTTGTTCTGCTTTGAACTTTAAGAATACAACTAAGTGAACATAATGATCTTTTTCCATAAACACTCTCTTCAAAATCAATTACACTTTCTCACTTGTGCAAGGCATCGACATGCGTTAGAGAATTAGGCTTGCATTTGAATCCTTTTCTCTAGTCCCTACTTTTCTGAACTTGGGCAAATGAATTAAGCTTTCTGAGTCTCAAATTTGCTTTCTTATACAATGAGCTCAATCTACCTACCTCCCAAAACAAAGATGACAATACTTAAGATCGCAAATTTAAAACATTAGTCAGATAATATCCACTGAGAGATATTAGTCCCACCATTTACAAACTACCTCATCATTTTGACTTAAGTACATGGTGCTCTTTTATCATTTTAACCTGAAGAACACAATTCATTGTGGCTCATCCAATTTATAATATACAACATAACTACTACCTACCTCTGAACAGTTATGATCTCCAGCTATTCTACCTATAATGATGACTGTATATCACTATCACTTGTTTTACATCATTTCAAATATCAATTACTTGAACCTAGTTCAAGACTAATTTTAAAGTAAAATAAGGCCATCTATGTTCAAAGAGAACTTATAGAAACCATTCTTATCAGAATTTGTTAGCTAATGTATGTCTTAATAGCTGAGTGATTGGTGCTATACATCATTGCCAAATGTGGTTCCATATTGATTAATCACAAATCACTGAATAGAACATTTTTATAATGATTTTTCTGTAGCCATATGAGAACCTACTTGCAGATAGCTTTTTCTTATGTTCTTTGTTTTTATCAAAGTTAGACAAAGGTTTCATCCTCATGAAGGACTATGTGTATCCATCAGTCTCATGCTATAAGTGTTCAAAAATATGTATCAGATCAAAAGAGGGCTTATTTATGTCAAAATCATTGGAAGTAGAACATGAATTGCACAAATTTTTAAAATATAATGTTGTCTTAATTCACTTCCATGTTTCATAGGAATATTCAATTACCATTTAGTAGGACAGATTCCTCACTGTTTAAGCCACAATTTGCTGCAAGCATACACTCCCATGGCTTTACTTCTTGGCTGGATGCCCTCAAAAAGGAACAAAAGTTATAATGTTACCCTCATCTTTTAAACCAAAAGCCAATTGCTGCAGGAGAGCAAAAACATCAATACAGATATAAAAGAAAATGTTCTATTTTATTTTTAGGGCTCTCAAATCTGCAACTCCTCTTCCTACATAAAGTTAATTACTCTTAAATGCACATTTTAATAAATACGTAATGGTCAGTCCATATTTCTGGATGCCTTTTGTTGTTAAAAATGTTGATCATGAGTACAACTCATTCTACTTGGAAAGAAGGGGAAAACAGCGAGCACACAATTAGCTGCAGAAGGCCAGGTTTCCATAGCGACATGGCCAGGATAAAATGATCTTTCAAACTTTCAGCACCATTGTCAAAGGAAAGTTTGAGCTCTTTCATCCTCCTTCCTGGGATGGAAAAGGCATACTTTGTTTTCATCCAAAGGAGCACCTGCTTCTTTATGATCCTCTCCAAGTGACTTGTAGCTACTGAAATGAGGTAGCTAGGATAGAGTAAGGACTAAAAAGAGTAGAACATCCTGGGTACCATGGAGTCTGAGCTCATCTCTTAAATAGCCTACTCTGACCCAGCCTCAACCAAACTGGCCTTCCTGTCCTCATAGGCCTCAGAGTCCTGCTATGATTCACCACAACCGTAAACTAGAGTTGGGACAGAACATCTGAATGCTTTATGAACTTTTATGAGCATAGAACATATAAAGCCAGTAAATATTACTTATAGAACTAGCATAATCAGGATATTAAACAGAAAAACATAGTTCAAAGAAAAAAAGAACTCTAGTTAAAATGCTTGCAAATCTGTCTTAACATGTTAAAAAATAACACACAGCTCATACCTAGAAAACATTCTGCTGAGCAATGCCCAGTGATAGCATTATCATTTGGTGCCATCTGACAAGTGACTTGGGAAAAAATAATATTACAGGCTGCTCTGTAGAAGACCACTTATAATAATTTACAGTTGATTGTGGGTGATTATATAGCTTTGGATTGTTGCGATTCCAGGATTTTCTTCTTTCTCTTCCCAAATTCCTGCTTGGGGACCATTTTATTGCTCATTAGCACCTCTATAACAGTGGATAGGAAACAGTGGAAATGAAACATATTTTTCAATGCATTTGTATTTTTTTTTTTAATTCATGCAAGATTTTTCAAGAAAAGAACTTCAAAATAGCTAAAATGAGATTTAATGACCACTGGGCAACATACCCTGTCTTTTCCCAAGGCAATTATAAATGCACTGACCTCACTGTTTTTATGGTAAGCACCATTACTAAAATTTCCAAGCAAATTTCAAAATGCCACAAAATGTTAGAAAAAAATCTAAAGAGATCCCAAGTGCTCAAGACTGGCCAGCAATCAAAAGTTGATGACTGCTCCAGTCTTTCGTTATTCCTCCCTGAAATCATCTCTATAGGACCCTTCCAACCTCCAGTTTCCCACTTGAGGGCAAAATGACAAGTACTAGAACCCAACGTTAAGCTGTAAAAATTATGTTTCTGGTATGACTGTCTGGGTATTATTTATTTTCTAGAAGTCTTTTCTGGATTCCTAGCTGGTTTACTTGCTTCAATGACCAGCAAGCAACACCACCATTTATGATGACAAAGTACATCAACTAACACCCTCGTGTGGAGCACTTTCCGTACTTTTCAGAAGCCAATGGAGAAGTGAACAGATGCCCTGCTGTATCCTCTATTCAGAGGATCTCCTGGTAACTCCAGGAGAGACTAAACATTCTTTTGGAAATAGCAACCTTTTATACATATCGGAACAGGATTTCTCTATATTGAAATTGACATGCGATTATCTTTGGAAGCATTTAGTGCTCTTCTGGAATTGACTGGAAACTGGTGGGAAAGCTGTGACTGAGCTGCCACTCCTCTAAACCTGACTCCTTGCTCCCTTTTGTATCACTATGAGTTGAAATTAAATTCAGTGACTGTAAATGGAACTCTTTGATATGCCTTTTATTGAAAACAGGAAAAAGCAAGTTTTCAAATTTTACTTGAAGTAAAATTACAACATGAATGTTTAGCCATATGGGAGGATTCTGAATTTGACACTTAAATAACCCTGTGACAACATTTAAAAAACACAAAAATCAGGAAAATCAATCTTATATCTGAATCTATTAGTGGAAACCACAAATACAGCTCAAATTAGAAATTATTAAAACCTTTAGGTTAATATTTATTGAAATTAGAAGTGATTGTCTCGTTAGGTCCTGAAAAATTATGTGTGCCATATCTGCATAGAAAAGTAACTTTATAAACAAAAGTAGTCTATTTTATTATTATGGCTATAGTGGATACTCCATGTGATAAGTGGGTACTCCATTTAATAAATTCACAATTTATGAAATTTATTTTTTATTGTGGTAAAACAGATAACATAAAATTTTACCATCTTAGCCATTGTAAGTGAAAGGATTAGAAATATTTAGTCCATTAGTAATGTTAGGCCATATTCCACCATCTATCTCCAAAACTCTTTCATCTTATAAAACTGAAACAAGTTACCTTTCCCCTCTTTCTTTAGCCCCTGGAAATCACCATTATGCTTTCTGTTGCTAGGATTTTGACTAGCTACTTCATAGAACTGGAATCAGATGAGATTTGTAAAGGTAATCCTTTAAATGATGAGAAGAACTGCTTCATAAATACAATGTTAAGAAGGGCTTTGATGAAGTTTCATAGCTAATGCTGAAGTACAAATCTGAAAATAAAGAGTCTTTTGTCACACAGTCTAAAGAGGGATGCCAGGATTCTCCATCCTTTACTATGTAACCTCCGAACTCAAGCTAAATGAGGCTTCAGAAATTACAGGTATTTATCAGAAGGAGAAGTTAAACTTTTATCCCAACCTACTTTCTGGACTGCAGAAATCTAAGCTTTTCTTACTCCCAGAACTTCTGTTCAAGTATCAGATGAAGAATTTAGGCAAAACGCAGACCCTCTGCTTTGTACTCCTCAGAAAAGAGCCAGAATTTGAATACTTGCTCCAACAATAAGATTTCAAAAATAGATCACAATTGTACCAGGCAAGTGAATCCTCTCCTCCCCTTACTTCTCTCCTTTCCTCCAACTCATATCATGATAGTCAGAGAAAGGTAAAAAAAGAAAGGAGGTAATTGGTAAATATGATCATATGAGCATTTTTAAAAATCTAGGCCTTGTTTAAGCATCTTGGTCCTTGGAATCTCCTCCTCATGACAAGCGAATATCAAAATTAAAGGCTCATATAGCCTTTCCTTCTTCCATAGAGGCCTACAGAGCTTTGTTTTCCCTCTAGAGTGTGACTCAGTACCACTAGGGTGGGGCCCAGAAAACTGAATTTTTAATACTATTCCATCATCCAAGGATGGGGACTTTGTTCTAGAGAAAGAAAAAGAAAATAATGGATTACAGAACTTTATCAGTTATTTCTGAGTAATGATAGGGAAATGCAGACTGAAGGATCTTGCCATGGTTAGTCCAGAAAGAACATCAAAACCCTTAGGTTTTGCTTAGGTTAGAGCTCTGAGTCCTCTCCAACTCCAATCCTCAAAGCAGTGGACAAAAGCACATATTATCGGTCATGCAAATTCTCTCACTACATTAGTAGATCACACTGTGGACAGCAAGTTATATTCAAATAGCTCTTGGAAACAAAAGTTACAGGCACTATCGCAAATCAAGGTCAACCTGTAGTAGAAATCTCACCTACAACCAAACAAATGTTAAAGTAAATTCTGATAAGAAACACTTGGTATTCTTATCCCCCTGCTCCATCTTTAAGCCTGTTCCAGGTTGTACATCCAGTGATGATTAAATAGCAAGAACAGGTTGAAATATGCTTGCACTTGCAAAGTTCCAAAGAATGTACCCACACCTGGCAGAAATCCATGACTTGCTTCTTTAATTCTAAAAGAAGTTCAACTTTGCAAAAATGTCTAAAATTTCAACTGATATAACAAATGAAAAGCATAAATTTTCCTTTTACAATTTCCACATTTTCATTTAAAAAAAAATCACGCCACTCCTCCAGATGTGGTCATCACAGGCTGCTCACTTAGGTCCTACATTTCCATAAAGATGCTGTCCTCAGATTTCTATAAATTGAAAATGAAATGAAGAACAAATTAAAAATCTGCTTTTTCATCTCATTTTCTAATCATCTACCTTTTGAGGGCAAGAAACAGTCTGGTAGAAAATAATAAAATAAGCTTCATTACTACTCCTATTACAGAAGTATAATGGGGTATAGCATAATGGGGGGAAGTATAATTCTATTTTGGACCACAACTTCTGGTAACTTTCCAAAGAGATTCTTTTGTTCCGTACACCTATGATTTTTATGATTAGGAGCTGAGAAAAAAATGCATTGTGTTTTACAAAGAATAAAATAAAATAAAAAGAGGTTGGTGTTATCTATACTATCCAGGGACAAAAGTAGAGAGGAAATATGGAAAGAGTGAAAGAGAGAAGCAGTCAAGAAGACGTGTGGTCAGAATCTATGAGAAGAGGCTGCTAATGAATTAAAAGATTTTCTTATATGATTTTAAATTACATGGCTCCTTGATAAACCTGATTTTCCCTGAATACTCCCCTAGGTTATCACTACAGTCTTATATACATTTGCCCTCTGAGAATAACTTTATATGAAAATTTGGTAAGGGCTCAAGGTTCATATTTGGAATTCCTATAGTAGCATAAAAGCAGTATAGGAGGGTGAGTCAACCCCTGAGTTAAATTAATTCTGAAGAAATAGGAGTTTGGAGTCAGACATGGGTACAAGAATATAACCTGCCTCCCCCTTGTCCCCCTGTTCCCCAAATCCCCCACCCTCAATGCCCCTAAGAGATTGCTGGAAATCCACATTGTGTGGAATCAGAGGTTCTAAGCAATCTTATTTAGATTTTAACAAAAGGAAGATTCAAGTTCTCAATTTCTACATACAACCCAAGAACCCAGGTTCACAGCCTGGCACTGGAGAGTAACAACTAGAATAAAATTCTTCTCGCTTTTTTCTCTTCCTGACCGCTTGCTTCCTGCCTGCTCTTAAAAAAAAAAAGAAAGAAAAAAAGAAATGAGAAGAATTATGAGATGGTTAAGATGAAGAAATTCTCTACTATGCATTCTTCTAAATACTCCACTCAGTTAAAGGAAATTCAAAATGAAGTCTCTTGACTCTTTAAGTGAAAGGTTACTACTAGTATTTGAAAAAGCATCTAGCTTGTTATTGATTTTTAAATAGCATGAATATATGTAAGTATTTTGGAAAACAAAGTACTCTAAAAAGAGGCTCATATTTTACCTTTTTAGACAAGTACAGAACAAATCTGGTTGAAGCAGAAAATAATAAAACAAAGATTCACTGTATGTGTATTAAATATCTTATATGGGTTTGTCTAAGAAATCAGATTAAGCAAAACACACCTCTGACTTTCATATTTTATTTCCTTAGGCGACACACTATAACTGCAGATTTATTAGTTTAGTTACTTAGAAATAAAGACAATACATACATACGTATACACACAATAATTTTAGGGAAAAAATTGGAAATCAAAGCAGATTAAATTTCAATAACAATCAAAATCAGATAACTAAAATATAAAAGGCATTACCAAACCAATCCCTCTATTATCTGATATCCCCACGTCCCTTGAAAGAACAAGTAATACAAGATTTTATTAACCTCGAGTCAAATCTGAAATGTCATTCTTTAAGGTTATCCTGAAGCTGTTTTCCTTTCTTCCTCTTCACTTATATCCAAAATGGGTTCAAAGACAGCACGTGAAAGTGAGACACAAAAATTAACACTCAGCATTGAAATAGAGAACCCAAAGCTAAAAACAGTTTTAGTAGCTCACTGCAGTGTTCATGTTTAAATATGAATTATACTTCAATGGCATTAGTTTAACTATAACAGAAATATATCCACAATATTTTCAACATGTACATTGTTTTGGGTGTTAAAAATATTCTTTTCTAGAACAGAAGGTGTATGTATATGTTGCTTTTCCATTTTGAACACTAACACACATCTTCACAGCATTTTCTTCTAGCACTCTGAGTTGTTTTGTTAATTACATACACTTAGCTGTTATGATTACAAAATCATAATTATATCTAAGTGATTTGACAGTGGCACATCCCCATTATGAAAATGTGAATTCTGAGCTTGTTTTCTGAACTATTAACCATCATTAGATATGAAAAATTGCAGGCAATTTTCACTATGTTATCCAATGTGTCACTCAAGAATTTAACGAATGCTTAGAAATGTGCTTAGATCATAATCCAAACACCAATTTCTTTGTGAAATTTCATTATATCATAACAAATACAAGTCTGTGTGCAAAGTACTTATTTATAAGCATGCAAGGTTTTGATGCTATAATTAAACTCTTTCATCACATATTTAGCACACAATTTCTGTTCATGAAAAGTTAAGATCTTACAAAGAATCACTAGTTTTTTCACTAAGAAAGATAGATGCCAGTTAACCTGTAAAATTAGATCTTTTTTTAATATCTTGGTAACCTCCAGAGACAGAACATAAATACTAAAGGTTAACTAAAGGATTACTAAAGGATCAGATTACTAAAGGATTATTTATACAAACAATTTTGATAAAAGTATAAAAATTTACATACTATACAGTTGTAAACTTCTTTAAGAAGAATATACAAATAATTACAAAAAAAATTGTATGCCAATTCTCATATTAAAGAGATTTCTTGCTTTTCTAACAGTTTGTACTATGATGTTAAATGAAAAATTACTAATAGACTAGTAAAACACAGTAAGAGCTTGATATTCTTTGATAAAATATTTCCTCAGGTGAATTTGTTCAAACAAAAACTCTCACAGAAGTCTAATGTCTCAGAGATTTGGAAGGTGAGTTGGTCAGTTGATTAAGTGGTGGCCACAATTAACCCACTTTGCCTTCCCTCCCTACTCTTAGCCTGAATACAGCCCAAGATTTCCAAGAAAGTATTTAGAAAACTTCTCCTCAAAATCATTTAATATTTTAAATCACTGTTGAAATATGAAGTCTTTTCACAGAACACCTATTAACTAAAGAGGTACAAATCCGGTGCTGCAAATCCAGCATGAGTCTCCGGAGTTGAATAAACAGCTGCCGTTCCTTTATTGTCTGGATGGGTTGTAGTGTAATTCCCAGACTATGATATAATATTTCATTTTATCATCAGTGACTCTCTGAATGTTGGGTTAGAAATATGGAGTAACTAAGAAATTATCTTTTGCTCCTTCCCAATAGCATGGAAAAATTAATAGAAGTTCCCTAACTTACTTACTGGTGTAGCTTAGTTTTTCATTTTATGGGTGCGTGTGCTTAGTGTCACAGGCGGAAAAACTGAATCAATGTATTTTCATCATTCTTCACAGGAAGTATACATTGGTTTAATATTCAAAACTACTGCCTTCTGAGTATAACAGTGATATAATGTCTTTTAATTTTACTGAAGGAACACTGCCT
This sequence comes from Solenodon paradoxus, assembly GCA_004363575.1. Taxonomy (NCBI): domain Eukaryota; kingdom Metazoa; phylum Chordata; class Mammalia; order Eulipotyphla; family Solenodontidae; genus Solenodon; species Solenodon paradoxus. The sequence goes on from RJWH01000027.1 coordinate 1,909,908, forward strand.
CGTAACACTGCCTCGTAACACTGTATGAAGTATATATTTTATGTTCAAAGTGTATATCATAAATCAATATCTGCATATAATATATTAAGTATTTCTTCTAGTACTTTAGATATTTTGAAGTCAGATAGTTTTGGGGACTCAGGTCTACCAAGTTGCCAGAAATATTAAGCTAAACAATATTTATAAGCTAAAACTGGTCATACATTGGCTACTTTAGGTGAACTGACCTAAAAGAATATTCTTTAATTACTTGCATTACTTTAGTAACCAGAAATATTTAAGACTGTGAGTTGTCTATGCAATAGCCATTTTCTCCTTCTTTAGTAACAAAACCTGATTTTATCAAGATGAAACTAAGCTTAGCAAGAAGAACATATTCCCGGTCTCCCTTGCACTTGATATGGTTTTTGACTAAGAGCTGTCCAATGACAGGTGGAAGTGTTATATAGGACTTTCAGGGAGATTTCTTAAAGAAGGAGTGACTTAACTGGGAGGGTTTTTTTGTTTTGTTTTTAAATATTTTCTTTTATTCTCCATTTTCCTCCTCCTTGCTTCCTGAAACGTTAGTGTTATGGTAGGAGATTCAGCAGCTATCATTGTAACCATTAACTATCATGAAGATAAAATACAGATAATGATACCACAAGAAAGGGTATCAGAGTCCCTAAATATCTTGTCAAGTTTTAACAAGTAGCCCTGGACCAAGAATATTCATATATCTTTCATGGAATAAATTAATCCTTATGTTTAGGCCACTGGTTTTCTTTCTTTTTTTTTCTCTTGTTACACGAAGTCAAGTCTAATTTCAAATAAATACAATGAAAATTATTCAAAAATTAATTTATCTAAAAATGTTAGAAGATAAATATAGATTTTTTTTTCCCCCTTACTACTTATTCCAACAATCGGTTATTTATTTAGGAAAGTATCATCTAGCTATCTGAAAATGTATAACCCAAAGAAGTTTTTAAATTTCTATTTTCCTTTTGAAAAAAATTATATCCATGGCATATTACATTTGCAACTATACAATAGTATTGATCATCATATTAACAAGGTTGAAGCAATTCTGACAGAGACTGTGAAATACACAGAGGAAAAAGCTTTTAGATTTTAACTTATTGTACAAAAAAATAGTCAAATTTGATCTTTTTGTCTCTGAAAAAATGAAAGTACTTTCTTTTCATTTCCTTCATCAAATTTTAATTAACATGAATACATACATTACATGTTTCTGAGTAAAATAAAGCATGTGATATCTAAAGTTAGAGAAATCATTGCAAAAAATTTAAAGGTTTTGAGAATCATTTACTGAAAACTATTCTAATCTTTATATATAAACCACTGGAGAAAGTTAATGCACACTTTAGTGCTTCTAATTAATATTTTAAGTCAGTAAAGAGGTAATAAAAATACAGATTTTAGAACATGTATCAACATTCACATCTCAGTAAGCCAAAGAATAATTATAAATTTGAAATACTTTGAATTATTTAATAAGCATGCAATTTTAAGATATAAGACTAAAATTGTTCCCATGAATTAAAATAATGAGTTTTTTTAAATCTCACATTAAGTCAGTCTTTGTCTAAGTACTTTAATCAGCAGCTCTCGATTTCATTCTGGGAAATGATACCGTCCATTATCATTTCACTGGTCACTAGTAAGAAAGGAAAAATAAAGACACTGAGTCCTACTAAAGCTGACCTAATTCAATTTAAAAGATTGTCCTTTATTCTGAAATGATGCCCTTTGTTTTCTGCTCTGCTATTATCACAGATGATAATTTGTTTTTACTGCTGCTGCCGTTTTTCTTCATTCCTTGTCATTTAGCACTTTTTTTGTTTTCCTTTTTTACATTTTCCCTTGAAATTATATCAGAACTATGGCTTAAAATATTTTTTCCTTATCAATTTTTAAAATACTTTGAAACAGACTTCAAAATAAATCCGATCATTATCGTCATTAATTTCCTATCATAATAGTCATAATATGATGATTATGCCTATGTGCCATGAAGTAAAATCTATAGTCCATCAATGTCCAGTTTTGTTTTGTTTTGTTTTTATTGTTATAGCCAAGAATGCAATTTAGAAAGAATTTCGGCTATTGACATTTATTTTTAAGTATTTTCCATACAAGCAATGTGGAAAGCAAGGGCAGAGAGTGGATGCGGCAATACTGCTTCTCCTTACTAATATATGTACTCCTTAAAGTATCAAACTATTGATTGTAGATAAAACGAAGATTTTGCTTTTATTTACATAAATAAATGAAGTACATTATACTACAGAGATTGTGTCTAATAAGTATTAGATCGTATTTTCCTGGCAACATCCTGGAGGAATAGCAGTCTGGTTGGCTCCCCTCAGCCTGTGAAGTCTACACACATCCCAAGAACTCAGGTTCGCATCCCGGGGCCAGGAGTAGGGTGAGGGGAACTAACTAAAACAAAGTGCTTCTTCCTCTCTTCCTGTCTGCCTTCAAACCTGCCTGCATCTTTCTTTTAAAAAATTTTAGAAAGATCATATTTTCCTGGTCTAAAGATGTATGATTTGTCATTCATTCTAAAAAAGAGAGACCTAACGCAGTTCTGTCCAATAAAATTGTAATGTGACCTGCACGTATTTTAAATTTTCTAGTCAAAACATTAAAGTAAAAAGAAATGTGAAATTAGTCATAATAACACATTTAATTTAACCCAGAGTATCCAAAGTACTTTCAACATAAAATTGAAATAAAATTATCAATGAGATATTTTACATTTTCTATATTGCCTTCAACATTCACTGAGTATTTTACACTTAAAGCACATCTCAATTCAGACAAACTAGATTTCAGTTGCTCAAGAGTTATATGTGGTTAGCAGCTAGCATATGCACAGCACAGGCCTAACGGTATACTATGCCAACCCTTGGGATAGAGGCCACAGATCTGTGACTGTGCAAACATAAGATAATGTAAAATAATCAGACTGAATTGGAACCCAGAGCTTTCATTTGAATTTGTCTATATTCATCCACACAATCTCTTCCGGAGTCTGTAAAATGTGATTAGTTCCAATGAATAGGAGTGTTCTATTCTCTTATAACCTTCACTATAACCATTTTTTAAGAAATGAAAACCAAATTTACATATTATTCTTAACATAGAGGGAAATAAAATAAGTGAGACCAATAAGTCTATTATGAATGAGGACTGGTAATCATTTAAGTCTACTTCCAACCAGTAACTAATCAACAGGCACACCATGTGGAGTAGCAGTTGGGTCTGCTGCCACTGGCTGAGTGTAGTCCACATACCTCCCAAGGACCAGGATTAATGTCCCAGGGCTGGGGGAACAACCAAGATGAACAATTAAAGCAAAAATGGATGAAGATTCTTCTTCCACTCTTCCTGCCTGTTCCTTTCCTTTAAAAAGAATAATTAAATGATGCACATGAGACCAAAGATACAGATAAGTGGACATGATGCCTGTGTTCCTTAAGGATACATACTAGAATAGGAATTGCAGAAACAAGATCAGTCATTTATATCATTTAATCTGGACTATGGCCTCAGCAGTAATTAAGAGCAAATTCTTGAGGAAATGTCCTAGATGAAAGGAGATTATATATGCAGTGTGTCATCCTCGCCTGGATCCTGCATTGGAGTTGAAACATTTCAGTGAAAAAGGCATGAGAAAAGGTGACAGAACTGTAATAAGAATGGCAGATTTGATTAAAAAGTGTTACATCATGTTAAATTTCCTGAATTTAAGAAAATATCCTTGATTTTAGGAATCAGACACTGGAATGTTAAATGTTAAAAAAAGTATGTAATATTCTTTAAAAATAGTAAAATGTGTATGTGTTTATGTTTACGTGTATTATATTTATACAGAGAGAGAGCAGGTAAACATATAAATGCAGTAAACTATTTCAACTTGATGAGTTGGAGATTTTATAGATCCTCCTGTTGGTTCTGTTTCCTTGAACAGCCCTGACTTACACAGGATGTAGACATTACAGAACCATTCAGATCACACCTTTTGGAAGAACAAATCACCAGTATCAGAGCAATGTCGTCACACCATGGCAAGGCTACTGGGATGCATTTAAAACAAAGTTGTAGTCAGAAAGCCTCCATAAACTTTGATTAAGGTGCCTGCAGAAACAATTTAACTAGCAAATTTAAGAAATAATTTTAAAAATTTAAATCAAATGCTAAAATTCTGATTGCAAAGGAAATATCAAATGTCGAGTGGGGTTTTGTTTGGTTGGTTGGTTTGGCTTTTTTTTTTTTTTTTTTTTTTTTTTTTTTTTTTTTTTTTTTTTTTTTTTTTTTTTTTTTTTTTTTTTTTTTTTTTTTTTTTTTTTTTTTTTTTTTTTTTACGTTTTGTGCATAGTTTCTCTTCCCTTTTCTTAGAGATAGAGACTATTGAAAGAAAGAAAAAAAGGAATGGTAGAGGGATTTTACTATTAGACATCCTTCAATTAACAAGACTGTTATCCAGGGCTGTAGCAGAGCATGTGGCTTCCCAACTCCAGATTCCATTTCTGAGGCTACTAAGGGGTGCTAAAAGCTGAATGTGCCACAATGGATGTGAATGAAGCCATGTATGTGACTTCCAGGTTATCTCTTAAAGACATGTGCCTTAGACCTGGTCTTTCCCTGACTCTCCCCACCACACAGAATGTGGCAACAACTAGAGAAACCTTAGAAACTATAGGTATTGAGGATGGTAGAGATGTCCCACGAGCCCTCGACCACTAACCTCTAAACTCTTAATGTGAGACAAATTTCTATCTTATTTATGCTACTGCATTGTGGAGTCTCTCTAGCTCTTTAACCTGTACCCTAATGAACATAAAAATTAGCACTGAAGAGCAGATTTAGGTGGGAAAAAAATACGCAATGCTCAGGAGAATACACTTTCCAACACCTCCTTCAAATTTGACCAAAGAAGATAATAGAACATTCGAGAGAATAGAATCAATGGCCAAGGGAGTGACTCTACAGGAAGAAAGTAGTAAGATGGTTCCATCAAGAAACCCACCGTCCTTCCAGAGCAGTGAGGCCTAACAATTTCTACCCAGTAGAAATCTGAGCCAAAGCTGCTGGATATTCCCACTCTCCCTCTTGAAGATGAAAATTTCATTATTCCATTGCTGCTCCACTATGTACATCAAGAATAGGGACAGGCAGGAAGACACCTTTTTACTTTATAAATTGGTGAACCTTGAGCTACAGCAAAACTTTGTGAAGAGGACAGAGATCACCAAGGGTCCTAGACTCTGATCTGGCTGGGATTTGTGCTCCCTTATAGATGGTTGCATATTCATGCAGAAGAAGAGCATCAACATGGACACACTCTATGACAAGTAGACATGAGTGATCGATACACAAGGGTGACAAAGAGATAGATCATGGTCAAGTCATTGGCTATCGCCCCATCTTCTTTAGAATAACAAGAGTCCCCAGAATTTTAGCAAGGCATAAGATTGTACATCTATAGACTGTTTTGTAACCCCTTGGTGTATGGTGGGATGACCGCATTTCAATCAGTAGGAAATGACTGGAAGTGTTAGACAAAAAGTCCAGTAATTTCCTTAATTCTTCCTGCCTGAACTTCCCTTTCTTCCCTTCCCCCTGGCAAGAAATGCTACCATAGAAACCAGCACTAAAATCTTATGCTGGGATGGCACAGTCACTTCTCCAGTCCTGGATCACTTGGGACTATTATGTACCCAGAAATAAAACTACTTATTTTTAGTCTCCATGTAACATCTTAGCCAATCAAATATTCACTAATAAAATCTTTGAAGAGTTCTAGATTTCTGTCATTCCAAGAAAAGATGCTTATGCTGGAAGAATATGAACATTCTGAGTACTCACAGCACTTTAAGAACTAGAAGTTGGAATCTTCACCCAGAACATATCTGCTCATTAATTATTCACTCATAAGAAAATAAAAATGTGCCTTAAACTGAAGTTATATTTAAAGCAAGGTACAGGCATGTTGAATGCCTACTAGACAACTGAATATAGCATCTTAAAATGAATAAACTTTGCTAATAAAAGGTCAAATTACAGGAATTTTACTATATAAAGTAATCCTCAATAATCCAGCTATACCTCCTTTCCCAAATACAGTATGCTGCATGGAATAGTTATCCTGGATGTGGCAGATCATTATGACGTGAATTTGTTCTAACCTTGCTCAACGACGTTTAGTAAAATAATGATAACTGCGGTAAATAGTGGTATACTTGCAAATGAAAGTTACTTTCTGCAGCTTATACAATAAAAATATGAGCCTCTTACAGGTATCATATCCTGAGCCTCTAGAGATAAGAGTATACTGAAAGCATCTCTATACCACAATAGTACTTTTTTCAAGGAAGATACTAAAACAATTTTTGAAAAATTATTTCTTTCATATGATGGCATTCACATCTTTCAGTTTAAAATCAGAGTGAATATGTTATGCTTTTCTTTGACTATCTTGCTGAAAACAAAGAGATCCAGTGATGATAAAATATATTTGAGACTGCATGTGTGTGTGGTAGGTCTTGTCACAAGACAAAGGAGGCTGATGAGGTTTGATGATTTAGATTTAGACAACCCAATGATATATGGGAACATTCCTGAGGGGAAGATGACAAGGTTATTTTTTACAGAAATGTCAATAGATTAAATTTGGAGTCACTCTGCCCTTAATATAATAGTTGTCATAAACAAGAAGGCATGAGTTATCAGCTGTTCACATAAGCAGCTTTAAAGAATCGTGGAAAAAAGATTAAACAACTATAATTTATAATCCAGTCTCTCCATAATCCTGGAGCTATCAGAGCTTTAAATCCTGAATGTCTACAGGATCTCCGGGCACCTTTACCTAACCTTCACCACAGCCCTGGTTGGCATTGTGCTGTCTTTTGTGTTGACCTATTAGTTCTCAAAGGAATAATCCATAATAATGCAAGTACAATCCATTGGATTTTCAACCCACCTTAAAAGATTTTCACTATAAGCATACTAAAAAAGAAATAGCATCTAATTTCCTACTTAACTCTGTAAACATGGAAGATAAAGTTAAAATACTTGGATGCTGCATTTATCTTTTAATATTCAGTATCCACTTTGTCTGTTGTGTGTGTACATTATATGTAAATATATACAAAACCAAAACATTTACATCAGGTTCCCTCTCCTATCTGTTCTTCATAAAATAGACCAGATTTATAAATAATTCAGTGAAAAACACTAGCATCCTACTAGTATATTTAGAAATGACCTTTTCTTTCCCAGATAATTTCTTAAAATCAAATTACAAATAATCAGTTTTTATATTACGGCATCTCTTCCAGAATATGGTGGATTATTTTAATTTCCTAAGGGCGACTTTTCCCATTTACTTTATGAAATAAGTTTACTGATGCATATGAATGGTGTATAAATAGGAGAACTACATTAGTCAAAATATAAATTATTTCTTGAAACAATTATTTTAAAAAATATAATAACCAAGATGAAAACTTTAAAGTTAGGCTTTCTAAATTTGAATCCCACCTCCCTCATCTACCTGTGTAACTCAGGCCAAGTTTACTGACCTCTCTAAGTTTCACCTCCTTTATATGAATAAGGGGCATATTAATAAAGTCTACTTCTGTTTTGAGAATCAAATTAAATATAGTATCACAATTCGCAAAATGCTCAGGAGCTCTCAGTGTTAGGTATGATGATGACAATGATGTTTGCTATTTCTATACCTGAAAAAGAAAGTCTCTTGTTACCTTAAATCTGAAAGAATTATTTACCCATCAGCAATGGACTAGATCTGTCTGTCCCCTCAAAGTTCCTATGTTGAGACCCTAATCTCCATGTGATGATATTAGGAGATGGGAACTTCCGGAGGAAATTAGGTCCTGGAGGCAAATACTCATGAATGGGATTAGTGCCTTCCTAAGAAGAGGACAGTGAGTTAGTTTTCTGCTGTCATGTGAATATACAACAAGACAGACAACTCAGAGCCAGGACGTGGGCTCTCACCAGACACCACATCTGCCAGCACCTCGCTCTCAGACTGCAGAGCTTTCAGGACTACTAGGCAACCCAAACTATAATCATGTGTTAAAGTGACCCAAACAGACCAAAGCACCAACCTACAAAGTGAGAAAAAGAATTTATCTATCTCCACAGAGCAGAACCAAAAAGGGCCAATCATTACACACACATACACAACTTGCTGTGTAAGAGAAAATATATTTTAAAACATCCAATTTGCCCTCAAAGTCCTATGTGCTTTCAAAATAAGAGCACATAAATATATACCTTTACTGTGGGGCCTTGTAAAGCATAAGTCTCCATTAGTATTCTGCGGGAAACAAAGTAAGCCTTTCTGTGGCCACTCATTCCCACGTTCTGTCCTTTCTAAGGGTCATTGAATTTGGAAAATTCTTTGTCCCCACCATTTCCTTTCTTTCCTTAATATTCTCCTTTAAAATCACTCAATATCCTCTTTCCAGAGTAAAGTCATTTGACTTTCATCACTGCGCAAACCTTATCACCTGACACTCCACGAGCCCACCTCTCCCTCAGTTCTGATGTCCTTTCACAGAATGCTCCAGCACCCTCTTACTCACATGTATGGTAAAAATGTGGGGTCATTTTTGATGCTTCCTTCTGCCTCACCCAGCACACTCTCTGCCCCTATTCAACTTCACCCACCTCGAAGTATTTCTTAATATGAGTCCTATCTATTTACCAACTCCCCAGCCAAACTATTTTACTAAAGTATGTTAAGTGCTTGTTCTTTTATTCATGAAATGCATTATTTTAATTTCCATAGAAACAATTTTTATTTCAATATATGATCCATTTCTGGTATATTTTTTTAATTTTTTGAATGTTTGAAGTTTACAAATTCATTGTCTCAGTTATAAAGATTGAATTTAGATACTTATTTGTATTTCCATCGCATCATTAAAATGCTTTAAGAATAGGATTAAAAATGTGCATTTAATAATGCAGTAGCTTCTGATGATCAGTTCTTCTTACATACAAAAGCCAATACAGTTGAGCTCTCAATGTACATTTGAAAGGAATCAATCTGCCCTCAAAGCATATTACCATGTGCCCTTTCAAAATAATTTGATAGTTATATCAGATACAAAGCAGCTTAACAGCCAACCTTCCATTTGGATTTTGATTTAAAAAAAAAAAAAACAGGATTCTTAGTATATCTGTCTTTAGACACTGTTGGATTTAACAGTCAAGAGTATTCCTATTTACATACAGCTGAGGCTGTTAACAAGAGTGTAAAATAGAAAACTACTTAAAGGTCACCCTCATGTTAAAAGACACTGAGCTATAAAAAAAAAAAAAAAAAAAAAAAAAAAACTAACTAGATACTTTAAACCACATGAAGATGTAGTATTTATTATTGGTGAAACTTTTGCTTTAAAGAATATTTAATTCTCAAATAAAGACAGAAATTCAAAAAAGTTAACACTTTACACGTGACACAGTGTGGTGGTTGTGATTTACTGCAAGTTGATAAAAACATGAGTTTCCCCTGAACACAGTCTCTCTCCTCTCACATTAGTATCATTTATAGCATCCAAAATGCATTTGAATTCAGCAGGTTTCCTGGAACCCCAGAAGGGATTCATTACATATCTTTTCCAAGTTAATGTCTTTTTATTTGCATAAAAATATAATTCCAGCACAGCTTCCAATCAGAGGTGATAAGAGCATTGTGGATGTCTAGTCTAAAGATTTTCATCTCTGAATAGATCGTAAGGATGGAGCTTCACATTAATTGCTGACTTTCTGCCTTTTATCACAGAATTATAAACACTACAAAAGAAAATACAAGTTTGGGGGAAAAAAACATAAGGTGCAGGAGCTTATCTGGAGGACAGATTCTATGATGTACTTTACTATAAAATACTATCAGCCTTTTCTTCAAAATCAAGAAGAAACCACTACACAGATTCCAATGATGGAAAGTATTTTGAAACATGAGCTTTTAAATGTCTATGTAATTACTAGAATTATCATTTTAGTTAACTCTATAGAGTTGGGAGCCACATAATACATTGAGCTCATTTTTTCCTAGCTTCAGGAAAATACAAAAGTATTTAAACTGATGAGTTGTTGATAAACCATCAATTCTCAGGCCCTGGAGCAGGGCTTGTTTAGATTTCTTGAACTTTCACAGGGAATAAAGGGCATTATAGTCTTTTATTTACTCAGTCATCTTTTATTAATAGGATGACCTTATGTCCTGGTTTACATAAGACAGTCCCTATTTATAAGTAGGAATAATTAGTGATAGTGTCTCCGCAATGGGATCTCTTTGGACAATGAGTTATATGGTAACCCTTTTCACAGATGACTACCTATGTGTCAGGGCTATTTTAGGTTTCAGGGAATGGGAGATTTTTGGTAAAGAGACAAAATTATTTTCCTTCCTAAAATCACAGAAGCAACGCGGTCTGATAGGAATATTATCCCAAGCATAGTAAAAGGTAGCATCTGGTGTGGCCCTGCCTTGTCAGTATGGAGAATCTATGAACTACAACAAAGGAAAACAGTCAGGCTAATATGCACTAAGAATTCAGAATAACTGGAGGCAGACTGGGATGGCTCAGGATTGAAACTTTGTAGGAAATTATGGGATTACTCAAATGAGAGTTTTGCCTTGTCAATACCCTAGAGATGAAGGATTGGTACTTAAGAATCACACTGATATCTGTAAGTTAGTGGTATAGCATATATATGTGCTTGAATGAAATCTTTGCCAATGTGCACCTAATTCTGTTCATTTATAATGCTAGATTCGTTCCAAAGATCCTTCTGTTTCTTTTCCCGATAAAGTTATTAAGCTCCTAAATCCTTAAATAGCACTTCATGTATAAGCTAGAATCAGTGAAACAGTCTCCTCGGATATGAAAACAATCCAAAAATGCAGTCTTCTAAAGACAAAAATGCTAAAGAAATCTGAGGTCCTGTAGAGTCCAGAATCATAACTGGCACTGCTCTTCTCGGGGGTGTCTAGGAAAATGTTTTTATCCCCAGGTACTTGAAATTAGGAGCTGCTGCATACATGATAGAAAATACCTGGGATTTATAATCAGAAAATTTGGACTTGGGTCATACAACATTACCTAAACGAAAGTAATCCAATTTCTTACCTCTCCGAATATCAAATTCTTATCAAGAAAATGCAACTGATAATCACACTGATTTCACAGTGTTATTTTTAGGATCAAATGAGTGAAAGTATAATCATAGAGAAGGTGTTGGTGCTATAACCAGGACCGTTAGCCTCAATTTCTTCATCCCAGTTCCAAAACTTCTTTCCAACTGGTCCGATTTCAACTGTATCAAAGATATTTCTCTCTTTCCTTGCTCACTTATTTTCTTTATTATTATTAGCATGTGGGCAAAAAGAAAAGTGGGCATGTCAGTACACACAATTTTTTTTTACCACATTCAATTCTTTTATTGTTGTTAAATCCAGTTATATCTACCCCTGAATTTATACAGAAAAATATATTATCAATATAATTGATGACACTTGCCTAAACACCTCAGGTATCTAATTTATTTCCTAAGGGAGGAACATAGTTTTTATATCCTTGTCAACAACAAAGATATTTCAAAAAATCAAACCAAGCTTATATGTTCTATAATCTAAGGGAATTTCTTGAGTAGTGTGTAATTAGTGACTGGTCTCAGATTAACTAGGAGTGCATTGGTTCATGCTCTTCATGATTACCTGGCCCATATTTTATCTAAAATGAAATCTCTGCTTGTCAATGCATAGTCCTATAAACTTTTTATACTCTACTATATAAACATTTTCTTTTTCTTAACTTTTGAAAGTATTCGCAGCTGACAACATGAATTACTAAATAAAAAACTGCATGTTGTATTGAAATTAGAATTTAAAATTCAGTACACTATTTAAGAAAGAAAAAATAATTCTATGCCATTAATCTTCAGAAGGCTAAAATAAAAGTATGTTTTACAAGCTTCCTTTCTATACTGTTCTTTAAAGAACCATTAGTACTCAATGCCTGAATTTCTATGGTTCTAATTTTTTAGAATTAGTTACTGATTATTTTCCTGAAAGACTTATTTTTAATGCGTACTGTCTGGGTCATCCTTAGCATTTTTTGTAGGAAACTGGAGACAGATATCAATACTAACATTTCACAAATCTTACAAAATCATTAAAATAGTGACACAATTACATAATCACTAGTGATTAGATCTCAACCAAATCATGGGAATTTCTCCATGCAGCTTAATATTTCAGTCATCATTAACATAATTATAAATTATTTTACATTTGAATTTTATAGTTTATCAATTATAGTTATTTAAAAGTATCTATGAAGTGATGTCAAATTACCAGGACATAAATGACCAAAATATTTTGAGATAAATGTAAAACTAGAGCTAACAAAGAAAACTTTTATTCATTTATGTATTCAGTTTTATTAAATATTTATTAAATATTTTGCGCCAAGGATCATTTTATATTATTAGGATATATCAGTTAATAAAATTGGTTTCCTCAAGGAGCTTTTATTCTATTAGAGACTGACTGTACCCATACAAATAATAAAATATGATCTAACTTGAAAATTTGTAAGTACAATGAAATTAAAATAATTTTAAAATTAAAAAAACAATATTGTGGGATTTTGGAGAGGAAATTTGTATCTTTAACAATATACATTTTCACCAGAAAATTCTCAAAAAATCACAAATACAAATGGCTATGTAACTATTATAAAATATGAATATTACTATTTTCAACAATATAGATAGAATTCAAGGAGAATGTGCTAGTGAAGTAAGTCAAAGGAGAAGGACAAATACCAGATTATCTAATTCACATATGAAATACACAGAAACAAAAATGAGTGGACAAAAACTAACCCTTGGATTCTGACAACAGAACTAAGGTTACCAGCAGGGAAGAGGGCAGGGGGAGGAGCGAAGGACAGAGGGGGTCCAATGGACAGAGGTGAGGAAGTGTTAGAAATCTGGTGGCTGGTATGGTGTGATTGCATATATTTAATGAGGACTGAATCTGCATACCTAAGACTTATATAATGTGAATGCCATAAAATGTTAAACTGCTACCTTAAACAAAAGATACATATATTTAAGAAATAGCTTTTTCTTTGCTTCTTTTAATTATATAAGAGCTTTTTACAGTTTGCCCAGCTTTCTTGACCTCTTTTTAAATGTATTCATAGTTGGTATTAATAAAATATACGGTTAAAACAGGAATGATAAAGACAAACAGGTCACCTTTAATCTAACGTTCTTCAATTCCAAAGGTGATTTTCCATGACATATTTAGTCATATCAAAAAAATTTGTCTTCGGCTATTATATACTAATACAACATATCTATACTTACTTTAAAAAGTATCTACAATTACTTCAGGAAATGAAATTGCTGACTGCGAACAGCTGTTGATCTAGTGCAGAACCGATTTATTTCAGTTGGATATAACTATGATATGTTTTATGATGTCCCAGCATTGTTGCACAATCATGTTTGTTTTGTAGACCACTGGTGCTTTTACTACAGAACTTCATTCTTTTACATGTCTCTATTGATTCTATTGTTACCCCCCAAATAGGTGTTATAACATGAAGATGTTAGCCACTAGTGCAGTTATCAAAGCATGAAGATATTCGCCATCTCTTTGCAAAAATATTTGTTTATCTTTAGAACTCAAATCAAGGTATATTAATTGAATGCTACTAAATGCCATGATTCTTGTAAGGCACTACAAGCAATAGGATGTTGAGTATACCATGTGCCCCATCCTCCAGGAGCTGCCCGGTAGGAGGATTTGTAAAGTGCCTAAGTAACTATACAGTTAAAAGATGTCAGTAACTGACTAGATTAGATGTTTTTGACTGTACAGAGAGGTAACTGTTGTTGCAAAACACGTTCTAGATCTCAGAGATCGTATGACTCCGATTTCATGCCTGATATTTTTATTTGCTTCTTTCTCCAATTTCAAATTACATTCACAAAATTGAAATTTTCAACAGTGGTTCAAGACTGCAAAAAAGGTGTGCACATATACAGGACAAGCAGGCAAGGCACTTATGTGAAAAGAAAACCCTTGACAATATTGAAGAGTTAGGAAAAGGAAAAAGGGGTGCTAGAGAAAGAATCAGGGCATTTATGAAAGCTGAGACCCTTTAGCCTTTTGTGTCAGGTACCTCATGTCAGAATGTTTTTAAATGCATGAAATAAAGTAATACCATTACACAATAAACAGAAAAATTTAAATTGTTATTGCCATGTAGTAATAGATGTGCTTGTTTATCAGCACATCAAATTCTATGAGGTAACAGTCTAGCTAATGAAAGTCTACAATTTCAAAGTAGTATTGAATGCAAATGATATTTTAAAATATCTGCAACAACTGTGGCATGATATAAAAATATCTGATTTCTATAGATTACTAAATCACAGGTGCTGCTAATAGAGTGGCTTGCTGTCTTCAAATATAATTGAAGGGTATGCTGAATCCGTAGGCTATATTTTGCTGCTTATAAAATAGACTTTCACTCTCTTCCCCTCTATCACTGGCCCATGGTACAGTCCTAATTCCTACTAATGCTTGATGTCAGTCTGCAATTTAATTTGCCAGTGCCTCACAAAAGCAACATCTTATCAACTTCACACATTTTACACAGAAGCATAAACTTCATTATGCCCTTCAAAATTCCCTGTCACCAATACTACTGGGCTCACAATAATATGCACTTGAATAAATAGCTCTACTTACCCAGTCGTGGGTCTGATAAATGCACCAACATTTACTATCATTATCAAAACCACAAAAATCATATAACAGTAAACATTACTGCCGTCTGCCAGAAATACACTAAATATTGGGTATAGCACTAAGACACCTCTATTAAAACATGCAATCAAGTTTAGATGGCTTATAAGGTTAAGAAATTATTACCAAATCAATTGGTTAAATACGACAACAAAAAAAATCAGTTAAGGAAATTCCCTGCATTTTCTTATTCCAGAAGCAGACTGTCAAAGCTGGTGCTAAAAGAAAACCAATCATGAAACTGTGTCAACAAAGGTAGAACATCTGTTGGGATGCAGACAGCCTGGCTGCATCAGAACTCAAATAAAAATAAGAAACGATGTTTGATTCATGTGTTGGTGTGGAATCATGTACCATTCAATTTCTGGCGTAGTTTCATCTATGACACCTATAAGAAATATTTATCAAATGACTCATTGAAAAAGGAACCGAATATATAATGCACATTTGAGACATCCTAGATCCACTCAAGAATTTAGCAGTCATACATAGTGGTGAAAAGAACATAAATCTTAAGAACACAGTATTTCAATGCCAACAGCTTCACTGCTATTCAGAAAATAGTGCCCATGAGCGGCCCAAAAGTAACTTTTGCCCAAAAGCGGCCAAAAAGTTTCTTTTAAGCAAGAAGTGACAGTGATTTCTACAAGACTTTAAAAAAAGAGGTCAGAGAAAAGAATAGAAAGGAGAGGGAGAGAGCCAGATGGATGGCTTAATAAAAGTAAATTCAAGAGGAGACAAAGTTTAAGTTCATGGCGTAGCCAAGGGAATGTAACCATGGTCATGGGATCGCCAGTATTGCAAAGCTCCCTGTTGTATGCACTGATAATAAAAAGCTCTGAAATTTCAAAATTCCATTATGATTTTGGAAAATGTGAACATCATCTTCCCCATTTTTTACTAACTGCAAGCCTTCCAGATTCTAGTGCTACCTCTTGAGGAAATTGACTGAATTTTCTATTTGAAGAAAAATATATAAAACATTTCCTGTTCAGCCAAGATTTTTGCTAGAGATTTTTGCAAATGTACTATACCTGCTTTTCCCTTCTTAAAATTATTTGAACAATTAAGGCAATCATTTCAATGAAAATAAAAGTCATAAATCACACCATATGTGACTACAAAACTTGAATATCTGAAAATAGAAATGACATTAACCTAAAGCAATATACAGATTTAATGCAATCTTCATAAAATTCCCAAAACATTGCTCAAAGTGAAAGAATCTTAAGATTTATTTACAACAAAAAGACTCCAAATAACACAAAATAATCCTGAGGGATGAAAGAACAAAAATGGAAGGATCATGCTCCCACACTTCAAAGTATACTACAAAGCCATAGTCATCAAAACAGTATAGGATTATAATAAAAACAGAATCACAGATATATGGAACAGAAATGAGAGACCAGAAGTAAACCCGCACATATAGAGACAACTAATTCATGAAAAAGGAGCCAAGAGCATACCATGAGGCAAGGGCAGTCTCTTCAGTAAAAGTTGTTGCGAAAAATTGACAGTCACCATCAAAAGGATTAAGCTAGATTACTGCTTAACACCATACACAACACTTAATTCAAAATCAATTAAAGAATGTAAGATCTAAAACACAAATACTTTTAAAAAAAGGTTATCAAAAATAAATAAAACCAAAAATAAACAAATGGGACATCAGTCTAAAAAGTTACTGACTGTACAGAGAAGGAATTATCAAAATGAAAAGACTTCCTAGTGTTGGAAATTATGCTTCCTGAAGTGCAGAAGAGAAAGATAAGTATCATGATTTCACTAATATGTGATATATAGAGAAACCAAACAAATGAATCAAATCAAAATATAGACTTTTAGTCTATCAGATCAAATTAATGGTTACCAGAAGGGAAGGGGGTAGGGAAGGCAAATCAGGTCAAAGGGATCAATTTTATGGTGAAGGAAAGAACTAGATAGTAAACATAATGAATTATATACAGAGGCTGACTTGCAATGATGTGTACCTTAAACCTGTATAATATTATGATGCAACATTTCTTCATTAAAATTTAAGAAAATAGAGGTTATGTATAATAAAGAGGCTTTCAATAAACTTAACATCACACTTTTAAATTTATTACCCAGTCATTTGCTATATTCAAAGCTGCTCTAAAATTATACTAGCAGTCATTTTTAATTTAGAATCTATATATTTCCTGTGGCTTTTCATATCTATTTCCTAGTGTCTTACAGCTGAAATTCTGAGTCAAACTTCCCCTTAGATATGTGTTAAGTTATTGTGTATCTCAAGATTTCTGAGTTGAAATTAATTTTTAATGTATGTGCAATTATGTGAATCATTAAGATTGCCAAGATATTATAAACAAAGTAAAACAAAAAGAATGATGAAGTTATGAGCTCATTAACCCTGACAGGGACCAATGAACTCTGTCTCATTTCCTAAGACTGAATCTCACAGAACTAATATTCATGCTGATTACTTAATAACCTGTGAACAGAGACAGACATAAGCCAGAGCCTCTAGCTACTGCAGTCCTTAAATCTGCACCAGCATCCTGGTCCAGACAACATCAGGATAATTGATATCTTCCAGGAGAAGGGAGAATACAAGAAAGTCAGAGGGAGAAACCAGTATAATCCTGAAATACTTATTTTGGCTATGCTTTTTATTCCAACCAACTAGAAAAAAAAGACAAAAATCTGAAACAAAAACATGTGATATTATACATTAGGGAAAACTTAAGATGAAAATTAAAGATAATTGTTTTAATTAAAATGGCAAAAGTACTGCATAGACTAAATTTTAAAAAGTCAGTGGTTTATTTTTTTTCAGGTGGAGGGTGAGGAGGGACACTTGTAATAGATGCTATTTTTTTTTATATGAATTTATCTCCCTGTAATAGGATTCTAAATCTCTACCCCATTGATATCAGATTTAGTTGTGTGTCTTATTTGGTTAATAAATTGGAAACAAAAAGAAGGAAAAGATATAAGTATCGTGGGGTTTGTTTGTGTTTTTCTTCTTGTTTAATTTTATTTATCTTTTAAAGGAAAAGCTCAGCAGGAATGAAGGATAATAGGCAGGCAGGAAGAGAGAAAGAAGAGCTTTATTTGTATTTAGTTGTTTACCATCCCTTCCGCACACCAACCCTGGGACTTGGGATGTAAGTGGGACTGCTCCCATGTATACTAGACTGCTAGGCCACCAGAGTGCACCCTAAGTGTCATTTTTTCATGTATCCCTGTCATGAAGTCAGCATTCCCAGACAGGGTTGCTTTTTCAGGCTGGTTCTCACTATCAAGCTTATACAAAGTCTAATCACATTTGCTGTGTGAGCAAAAAAATAAACATTTCTTTTAACCCACCAATACTGGCAATAGTGTGGTTCCTGTAGCAAAATTCATCCAAAACTGAGCATTACAGGACTGATAAGATTTCACAGGTCAAAGCAGAACCAGTGAGCATATTCCAGTAAATCCAAATGTACCATAACTGTCTCAAAATCCCAATATAGAAATGTCATGTTTCTATTTGAAGATTTAAATTGAAGATAGCAATAAACAAGCATTATAGGATACAGCCCTAATTCAATGGTCTCTGCATTGTTTAACCTTTCTGAAGTAAACAAATATACCTCTAATTTCCCTAACTGTTATACCTCTCTTGAAACGACTATCTAATACCTTCATTATCCTGAAGTTGTGGTCTTCTAGTGTTTGCTAACATAGAAAGGTGGAACCTCATTGTTTACAAAGAGTAAATTGTAAGTGGGGAGGAAAGTAAAGAGAAAGAATGACTACCCACATACCGAGGCACACAAAAAGCATAATTTTATTTTCTTAAACCATTTTGACTCTGTATTGAACCTGTATTTGGAGGGGAGGCTTCTCTATCATTGGGTTAAACATAATTGTGGAAGCTGAGATAGGCAGATTGCTAAGGAAAGTAGGAGAGGAGGTCCCAGGTCATCTCGTCATTCTCTACATGTTCCTTAAAGTTACTTGCTACATGTGACCAGCAAATGCTTCTATTACATACGTGGGATAATTCTATGTGAAACTGACTATAAATCTCTTTGCCTAGATAGACAGCAGTTCTAGTTCTAGAATCTTGCCGCCTTCCCAATAGTACTACTGGAGAAATGTATCTCTTTTCTGATTACATTTATCTGTTCCTCAGCAGGGACTCTCTAGCGTAAGGAGACTATTTGCTAAGTTTGTGTTTGAGAATAAAGCATCTTTTATAGTTAGGCAACTCCTACCCTCTCTGGGTATACATTTTCAGAATAAATGGCATGAAGAATCATGGTCTATTTCTGCTTTCCAACCAGACACACCTCTACTTTGAGACAACAGGAAGAAGGCAGATTTGATGGAATGCACAGAAAAGCAAAGAGGGAAATATAGGAAGACACATTTTTAAATTAATCTTTTTTACTTCCTCCCTCAAGATTACAACACTATTGCGGTAGGGAGAATTTCTAGAAATAGTTTCTAATATTCCATACTCAATCCTTGGAGCCTGTCAATGTGATATTTTTGTGGTTGTGTTTATTATATTGCACAGTATACCTTTAAAAAGAAAGATTATTCAAGTCATCTTGCTCTAATTACATCAGACTTTAAAAGCAAAGAGATTCTGATGGCTAGTAGCAGAAAGGAAGTCAGAAGATAATTAAAGTATGAGAAGGACATGATGCACATTTGTTACTTTGAATGTGGACACACCTAGAGGAGATCAGGATACATCCCAACTGATAGCCAGCAGGGAAAGGGAACCTCAGACTACAACCATAAGTAACTGGAACAACTTGAATGATATTGAGAGCCAATTCTTACACAGAATCTCCACATGAGAGATCATTCCAGATCAGCCAACACCATGACTTTAATCTTGTAAGCAGAGAACCCAGCTAGCCACCTAAACTTCTGATCTCTAGGACTTTGAATTAATAAGATTGTATTGTTCTAATCAGCTACCTCAGTGGTAATTTGTACACAGTAATAGAAAATGCATATAACCATATTCCCTGTATCCAACTTCCATTCCACAAAATAAGGATGATACATACAATAAATGCCTCATCAGAGACTATTTTTCCTCTTAGTCAAATTGTTTGCCAATTTATAGTGGCTGCCTCATTCTTCTTAGAGCATTAAAATCCTATTTATTAAACCTAAACAGTGATTGTGCCTTTTCTTTTGTGAACTCTCCATATGTGCTCACATTCGTTGTATATCCTTGCTTGGACCGAAACAAAAAATGGTAGCTTCCCCTGCTCAACCTAATAACATACCTCCACATCATGAATAGCCAGATTTTTCCCAATGTTGGGCTATATTCTAATTCTATGCTTAAGAAAACAGAGTATGTGGCACCCTTTAAGAGTTAATAGAGTTGCGACTACAAAGTGAAATTTATTTTTACTGACAGGTACCCCTGTACAAGGTATACTGTGGTCTGAATTGTCTTTGATTTTGAGAATTCAAATAAGAAAATTAGTTATTTCCTTAATAGTCTAATTCTATAAATCAAAAATTCCAAGAATAGTGACTTATTCCAACTTTGAACATAAGTAAGATTATCTTATTTTATATGTTCATTTTCTTCATTTTTATTAAATGAACCTGAAAAGGTAAACATTTTTTATTTCAAAGAAACACTTGAAAAAGTAAAAGCTTATTGTTTCCAATTGTTAGCTAACAAAAGAGAGGCAGGTCAGAATAGCTGTTTCTATCTTAGTCACCATTATACACTTAGAGTTCTTAAGTGCCCCTTCACAGAGAATGTTCAGCTTTCAACTCCTAAAAGGGCTAGCATTTGGAGGGAAGTACCTCATTCAAGGAAGTTTGAAAAGCTCCAAAATTTGTATTCTACAACTCAGGAACACATCAAAGCCCTAATGTGCTGTAAAAATGCTTTTTGACTCTTGAAATGTTGCTTCTGTGTAATTCCGAGTCGTTCCTGTCAGGTTGTCAGCAATAAAAGCAATACTAAGTTGTGTTCACTGAAGTTTTGATCTTTCAAAAATGTCTTCAAGACGCAAAACCCAGGCAGTATTCCATTACACTTCTTAATGATTTCACATCTGGCACTAGCTAACATCCTCTGAAGGCAGTTATGTGTCCTTGCTGAATGGCTGGAAGTGAACCAGTTAATATAGAATATAACAGTGAAGTGGGTATTTGTGTGATTTCTGGTGAAGTCAGAAAATTTTCCCTCACCAGATGACCAGAGTCTAAACTGTCACTACTTATTTGACCCTTAGAGTTTGTAGCCAGAATTTGCAGGACTATATTCTTTGTGGGATTACAATTCCTGGCAATCAGGAATAAGGAAAGAGATGATGAGGTATGAAAGGGGGAAAAATAAATGATCAGGAGAGTATTATCAAATCAGTCTTAGCTTTCCAACTATACTGTTGAACGTCCAATCTCACAAAATGTCTTCACAAAGGAAGTATGAACTACTTTGTCTCCTAACAGTCCACAGAGACATTAAAGAGAAGGAGGTATCTGAAGGTTCATTTGCTTTATGGAACAGCAAGTTCCCCACATTTCCCACCAGTAGCTACTTGGATTCAGCCTAAGCCATGGTACATGGGTGCTGAGTGGGTCCAAAGGGCATCTTGTGCCTCAGCAGCAACAGACATGGTGGAGGGAAATAGGTGAAAGCTCTTACTTAGCATGGTACTTAAAGAAAGATGATACCAAGTTAGTTCCCACAATGACCTGAGAACAACTGCACCAAACATAAGACAACAATGAAGTTCAAAGAAATTTCCTCTAATAAAGATTGAAACCATTCCTTCGTATAAGAATGCAGTTGGTTGCAGGTGATATTTCTGGAGATTCACCTGTAGCATCACACAGAAAAGCTTCGCTAAGCGAACCCAGAGATTTGCTCAAAGTGGTCACAGTCTAACCCTTGCATCACTCAGATTCTCTCTTATGCTCTTATGAGAAAAAAAAATAAAATAAATTACCTCTTTTCTCCCCTGGGAGCAGGGAACCACTTAGTCAAAGGTGTGGTGTATTTCAACCACCGAAATAAACTTAGAGATGGTAAGGAAATTAAGTTCCAGTCCCCACTAGTACAGGTGGTCACAAATCTGTCACTGAAACTCATTACTTCCCTCTACCACTAGCCATCCTATAACTCCTTAAACTTTCACCAGCACTCTTCACTGGCCTGGGCTTATCTGGGTTTATCTGGTGAGGTGATCCAGACCTTTATCACCAATGGGTCTTACTTGCCTTACTTGACTTATCCTAATCAGGCCATGATTATTGCCACTGTCCTTTTACAGTTATTGTTGGGCATGAAATCACCAAAATACATAGCTATGACTAATTTCCTTCATGTCTCAATTCCATGACAGGAGGAATAAATATTTATATACACACACATAATAAAAGTTGGAAAGGCAATGAAAAGACAAATTTATCATTTTGTTTAATGTCCATTATCATTACCAATGCAATGATAATAGCACAATTGTATTGTTGAAATCGGAAAACCTAAGAGACCCAACCCAGAAGTTCCATAAGTCCAAAAATCAAACACAAATATATACAATTGTTTGACCATACACATTGTATAACAACTGGTATAATCTATATATAGAAGAACAGATATAAATTCTACAATAAAGATTTGGCTTAGTATATCTGAACACAGGAAATAATGACTATAGTTTTGCAGAAACCCAGATTATTTCCATATAAACCATGATGGGCATGGTTTGTTGTTTGGTGTGTGTTTTTTATTATTATTATTATTTAAGACTGGAACAAACAGCAACCCTCTTGGAAATAGTTGAAATGGGCGTCGATTCAATTGGTACAAAGGAATGGATGTATAGAAGGTAGAGAAGAAATGAGTGTTCCCACAATCTAAGATAAACTGTTCAGAAATAGTTCAGAATAATTATCCTAGGAGCCAAAGCCCTTATTAGCATTGTAATCCAATACCAAACACATCTACTTTGCTTCTTTAGTACTGAAAAGCAAATACTTCAGTCTATGGTTTCAACGAAGTTCCACCCAACAATTCCATGTTTTATGTGGAGTCATTTTCTAATCCACTGTGTCACTGCCTGTGTGCTTGACCATTTTATTTATCAACTACAATTTACACAAAACATCTAGAAATTTCAAAATCATTTAAGAAAAATAATCTCAAAGGTAAGCATTACCGAACACAACATACTGCCAGATTCTCCCAAATGCACGAATTTTATTAGCAGTGAGAGTACATGATAGGCCATTAGAGAAAAAGAAAAAAATAACTGGAACAACTAAAACAATTATACAGTGTAATGGTTTCATCATTGTCATTTCACAGGCTTACATCTGCGACTATATCGAATCTGTTACTAATTAAATAGGGACATCATAGGAAATAAAACATCTGGACCAAAATCAGCACTGAGGTATTCTTTGCGAACATTATCTATCCCTCATACTTTTTCACTTGATGAGTCTTCATGAAAACACATTTTTCTTCTTTAAAAAATAATCGTGAAATAGGGAGTTTATTCCCATAAATACCTATGTTATCCATCTCCTCTATAATAGGACATTATAATATAGATAAATGTCTTAAATTACTGCTATTAAAAATATTTTTTCTTCTGATAATTTAGAAAACAATCTCATTTCACATTTACCTCTGGGGACAACCTAGAGCTTTTTTCATATCTGAAATTCCTTTAGTTCTAATTACTGTAATTTTTAAGAGGACTCTTTCCAGGTCATTTCTTTGACAGCCTGGTGATACAAATATCTTAAAGCATCCTCCTTAAGAGTGCTAAAAGCATCTTTACCCAGCACCAAAAATATTAACTGAGCTCTGTATTAATGGTGAAGAATACGTAAAAAGTACCAAGCTGTTCAGTGGTTTAAAATATATGTATTTTTATATATTTATAATATTTTATATATTTTATAAGCAACTATATTGTTTATGTTGTATTGTGAGAAGATTCAGAAACGGAGATGAGTTTGAAACAGGCCATCCCAGAGAGAGGTGCATCATGATTCCTGCCTCACACCATTTATTCAGTAAAATTATGAAATGTCAAAGTCCCAAAAAATGGTTTATTCCCCTTCCTCCCACATGCAAAGTGGCAGTTGTAATCTCTGCCATTAGTTATCTTCAATCAGACATTTCAAGGTATGCGTTTCATCTACATTACTTTAGGTATGAGACAGCATTCCATCTTAACTGAAAATGCATCAAATGACTAAGCCCTGTTCTGTCTGTACTACACAAGTCTGTCCTAGCTTAGTTACATAAACAAAAAACCAGACATGTCTGGAAATTTTTTGCTGTATCTTCCTTCTTGAAACTAAAAGCACAAGGATGAATAAAATTAAGTGCCTCAATTTAAAGAGTTCATATTCTAGCTGAGAAGAGAACTCACTCCAATTAAAAATTAAGTTGCAATGTAATTTAGTAATGGGATCCAATAAGAGTTTTTGTGTTTTTCAAAGATTTATGGTTAACATTGAATGTCAATAATAATTATAATCGTTTGTATTTGTTTGTAATCACTAAATGAGCAAGTATTTAGAAGGAATGGACAAATAATAAAGTTATGTTTATCCTTTGAAGAGCTTCCTTTGGTTACCACTCAGTTTTAAGGTTTTTGCTTCCTTCAGCTTTCCTTGGAAATATCAATATCTAATGTGAATAGACCACAGACTAAACCAGAAAAAAATCAGATTTTCAAGATGGGAGCAGACCACGTAACATAGTAATAGTGGATAAAGGTATTATTTCTGTTGTATAAGAAAAGCATAAATCCTCCAGTCGACCTGTGCTGTTCCTGGTGGGTAAATGTCTACTTCAACTTCCACTGGATTTGTTTACAGATAATATCAGCAATACAATACAAATTTATAAGAAATACTGAAGCATGAAAACCTGCCTCAGGTAAGGAGAAAAGTTAATAGGGACATACACAGAGAAAACCCATATACTGAAATTAGCAGTCAAAACATTTTAAGCACTTTGAATCCATCGGATGATGTTAATGTGGGGAAACGACACATGTGAAAGGATGAATTTCAGCAGCACTATAGGAAGCAATGATTAATAATTAGAAATTCTAGAACCAAAAAATGTATCAAAGAGAAATATAATAATTAGACCAGTTTAAGAGCAGAAGAAAGGATCAGTGAATTCAAATTTAAGAGTATTTAAACAATAGTACAAGGAAAAATAAACAGGAAAAGACTGACATTGGTAGGACAATATTGGTAGAACAAATGGTATAATACATATGCAATTAGAGCCTTATAATGAAAGGGGAAAATTGTAATCTTATACAAAATCTTTCATAAAATATGAGAAAATATTTTCATTTTATAAATTGAGTATAATTCTGATACTAAAACGGCAAAGATATTACAAGAAGTAAAACAGCAGCAATATTCCTTATGATCAAAGATGAAAAAAATCCTTTAAAAACATTAGCAAATCAAACCCAGCATTTTTTTAGAGCACAATAAAATGGTGGGGGGGAGGGAAATTCTTGTGCTCATCTTTACAGAAAAACATTTGACAAAATTAACATCCATTTGATCATTTGAAAAAATACACTCAGCAAACTAGAAATTAAATAAGTTTCCTCAAGACAACAACATAAAGTCTAAATGCTTTTCCCCTAAGATCAGGAGCAAGGCAAGAATGTCCACTCTCACTATTTTTATTCAATATGTATTAAGAGATGCTAGCCAGTATAGGAGACAAGAAAATGAAATAAAGGGCATGATACAGAAAATTTTTAAATCAAACAACTTTTATTCGTAGATGACATGACTGTATACATAGAGAATCTTAAGGAACTTTTAAAAGTTATTAGAATAATAAACAGTCTCTTCTCAAAGGTCGATTATATTTCTATGTGTAAGTAATAAACAGAAAAATTTTAAAAGTTAAACAATTATATTACCAGAAAATAACAATATCTAGGGGAAAAATATAACAAAATATATTAAAGACTTCTAGAAAAAACTAATTTGAGATGGGTTTTATAAATAAAAGCCATGCGCTTTCTAGAAATAAAATATTTTTGTGACCTTGAAAAAGACAAAGATATCATAAACAGAATATAAAAATTACCAATCATACCATTAAAAGTTTAGAAAACCAGAATTCCTAAACACTTGAAAATTCTGCTTATCAAAGAAAAACTCTTACTAAAATAAGATTAGATAAAATGCTTCTATAGATAGATATTATTCAAAGTATACTTTAAAAGCTCTGATTCAATAATAAAGAGACCAACAACCTAGTTGAAATGGGTAAAATATCTGAACACTTTACAAAAAAAATAGAGGAATGACCAATAAACAGGAAAAGGTACTCCACAATATTAGTCATCAAGAAAGTGTATCTTCACCTGATAAATGACTAAACTGCTAGACAACACTAAATGCTGGCAAGGATGAAAGCAAGCGGAACTCTCGTGCATTGCAAATGAAAGTGAAATATAGTGCAACCACTTTGGAAATATCACAGGATCTGGCAACAATAGTTTTGGATCATTACCCACAAGAAATTTTAAAAGTATGCCAACCACAAACAAAACAAAAATGTTTGGAAAAGAATGATCATAGGAGTCTTATTCACAATATCACCAAAATGAACAACTCAAATGTTTATAAGCAGTCGCATAAGTTAACGTGAAACAGACATACAATGGAATATTACTCAGTAATGAAATGAATTATTAATATTTGCAACAACATGAATCAACCTTAAAACATCTTTAGACAAAAGAAGTTAGATTCAGATGAGCACAAAATAAAGTATTTCATTCCTATACAGCTCAAGAACAGGTAAAACGAATCTGTGTTGATTAAAATCAGACATTTCTGGAGGTTGGGGGAAATGACTGGAAGGGAAAACAAGTGAACTTTGTGATATGAATTATTGCAGATCTTAATTTAAGAGGAAATTACACAGGTGTATAGAATTTCCAAAACCATCAAGCTATTGCTTAAACTATTTTTAAGATTACATTTTAATATAAACGACACCCACATAAATTTTTTAAAGTTGAGAATTACAAGAAAACAGTGTTAGAAACAATCAATTTATCTGAATTGTTAAACCTTGTGTGATGTGTTTTGCTCTGTATCTGGCTACTCAGTTTCAAAGATTAAGACATCAAGCAATTATATTATAATGGAGACTCACATTTACCACCACACCGTATTTATATATCCCTGAAAGATCCTCTGCAATTAGAAACATCGCTAGTTAAGCAGGAAAAGCAGTAGGAACAATACTCGTGAAATAGAATCAGTCAAGAGGAAGCCAAAGTCAGATAATTAGTTACCTACCTCATGACAAGAGCCCAGTCTGGAAAAAGACCTAGGGCTTACCTTGTGTGGCGAAGGATCTGGGTAAAGAGGCAGTGTGTGGGGGAGAAACTGGACTCCAAGTAGAAGGAGAAGCGCCAAAAGAGAAAGCTGCTTGTCAGAAAGCTGCTATCTCATTGTGAGTTGAGGTCTGCTTTAGTAGCGCCAAGGGCAAACCTGATGCTGTTCAACAGCCTTCACGTGCAGAAAAGACCCACAGCTGTACCTGAAAACTTGCAAGTACAGACCAACATCCGGGAATTCAAAGCCCTTGTGGCCATTTTCTTATTTCATGTTTCCAGATGGCTGTTTTCTCAGTGTTCTTGACTCTAAACCTTCAGTGTGACTGTCTGGATTCTTCTGGAGTTTTCTTACCACACTTGTAACCTGATAGCTCCCCGACAGATAGAGGGCTTTTCCACACAGGTGTTGCTGTCTACCCCTCAGAACCATTCCTCTGCCTCTCCCACCTGAAAACAGTCTGCCTAAATCTGACTCAGGGAGGCCTGCCTCTCTTAATGGTCTAGACGCCTTTCAAAACAAGTAACTCCATATTTTCTAGACTTTAAAAAAAAAAAAATCATAGCTTTGGGTCTTACCTGAATTTTCTATAACTGTTTATCATAGAAAAAAATTTTCTTGCAGCATTTATTCTTCACTAACATTGAAAAATTAAAAATTTTACCCCAGTATTTATCATTCACTAGCATTGGGAAATTAAATAATCACGACCTTGTGCTAATTTTATTATTCCTTTCTCTCAATTTCTGTTTTCAAACATCTCCACATTTACCATTTTCAGGTAGAACCAAAATGGCCCTGGTTGGGATTATGGTAGTGCTTCCTGAGAGATCCTGAAATCTTAGCAGGTGACAAGTCTTTCAATGGCAGAGACAGACTTCAGTAGCAACAGAAATTTCCTGAAAAGAGACTTTCATGGAGTCAGTCATCATCTTGGATCTCAAATGAGCCTGGAACCACACCCAAGATGTCCTAAATGGGGAAGGAGCAAGGAGTTATTATTCTATTGCCCTTGACTATATGTATCCTATAAAATTAATCTTGCCCTTAATAAATGATGCCTGCCCCAGCCCTCCCTACCCACCCTATTCCCAGCTCCATGGTTCTCCTAACCTTTGTCTTAGTTGTCTGAACCAGAGAGATACATTTCCTTATTTTCATAAGTGGATTAAGAAACTCCAGTCTTTTTCAGAGTTCTTCACACTGGTGTGTGAAGCAGCCTAGTCCCCACTAGCCATCAATGCAGGAGTTACTGTCTCATCAACCACCGGTATAATCCTTTGAATATCTTATTTCAAGTAGTGTAGAACTTCTTGTTGCTAGCTTTACTTCTTGACAGAATTCACTCCCTCTCCACTTAAAAAGGGACATCAAAATTTTGAATTATGTTACTAAAGGAAATAGATTGAAAGAACTAAAATGAAGCAAAGGGATGAAAGCAAAGTTTAAAAACCAGACTTACAATACAGGTGGTTTTAAAAAGAGAATGGGTTATTCCCTGGTGGAATAATGGTTAGGACCATCACCTCCAGTCAAGCACAAGCCACAAACATGCCAAGGTCCAGCCATGTCCCAGAGGCTGGGGGTACAACCAATGTAAACAATTAAATAAAGATGTTTTTTCCTTCTCTCTCTTCCTGCCCGCCTACCTCTTAGCCTTCATTGTGCCACCACCTTTGAGACAGAGAGAGAAGGGTAGGCCACCTTGTAAGACATACCTCTTAATGAAATCAATATGAATCTAAGTCTACAAACTCAAGTGATCTCTATTTTTAAATAAGGTAATGTAATTTCTCTTTCCACCAGGAAAACAGAAAGTGTATCTCCATCAATTCACAGTCCCACACTCTCCTCCAAGTTTTCATCCAAGTTCCCAGAAGTGTTCAGGGTAGTCAGATACAGGTTCTTGAACCAGGCTACATCTTGACCAGAGTGTATCTGCTGAGGCCTCCATTTCAGGTCTCATTCATCTTTCTTTGGATCTTAATTCAATCCTATTTAAAAGGCATCTTTCTGTCCTGTCACTTCCTCTGCTAAATCTGTCAGCTCTAGGACAAGGAGAAACTCTACTGCTTCCTATCCTGGCTGGCACACAAGTCTTAGGCCGGATGTCTAATAGAGCCAAGAAGACCTCTCTTTCTGAGAGCTTGTACTGCTCAGAAGAACACCAGACACCTCTATCCTTTGTCCCCACAGTTTCTTCCGTACCTCTCATCTCCTGGTATCACATCTTGCTTAAAGCAGACACTGGCAGAAGAGGAGGAAGGGAAAAAGATTAATTGTTTTTTAAAAGAGAGATGCAGGCAGAAATGAAAGCAATCAGGTAGAAAAGTAGGAAAAGAGAGGAGGAGGAAGCATCTTTATTTATTTATTTTTATTTAGTTGTTCACACTGGGTGTTTCCCCCAAGACCCAGGACTTGAACCCAGGGGTAGGTGGCTGGCTCTTTCAGAGAACACTGACCTAACCCACTGCTCCACCACCAGCCAAGATAGATGAATTTTAAGGAGAAAAACCCGAGCAGTTGCCAGTTCTTACTATCAGTGGGTCAGACTGCAGAAAATATGCTAACAGGATTGTCTAATTTACAAAGTACATTCATAAGAAGGATTTAGGAAAACTGCTACGAAGAATAAACTTTTATGTAGGTCAATTGCCTGTATAAACATAAACTCACTTTAAAACAGCATGGATGGGGTCAAAGTTCCAAGTAATAAATGGGAGATGAAGGAACTCATTAAGAATAGAGTTGCTGTGAAAAAAAAAAATGAGAGAAATGGAAATTGAGAGAAAGGGTCCCCCAAGAATTCCAGCAGAGGAAAAAAATGTCCCACTTTCCAGTGGGGGCGAATTGGCTAAAATCACACAGAGAGAAGTACTCCTCGTGTAGACTTCCTTTCTGCATTGCTGATTCCCAGGATTTGTAGGGTCCAGTCTCCCTCCACACTTGCCAGCCTTGGGTAGAAGCAAAAAAAAAAAACACAAAAAACCATAGAGATTAAACATATGAGGAAGGCATTTATTAAATGATACAATGTTTTAGGGAACATAATGAGAAGGATGATTGGTAGTTACAGCAGATTCATTCTGGTGTTTTTCCACGCACAAAAATTTCTGCAGGAGAAAGTTAAATATAGTAACACATATACCATATTTATCCAACTTTTAAGATAAGATGCACATACAACATAAACTTGATACAAAGCTTCAGCCACATTTTCCCTGCAGAAGGCAAGAAATGGCTGGAGCTTCACTCAGCCAGACATTTGCCACAGTGTGTGACTGTCATAAGCCAGGTTTTCAAACACAATTGCACTCACACATTTCCAGATCACCCTGATTAAAGACTGCCAAAGACGTAGAGGCTCTTGTTAGCAACCAGTTAAAAAAATTGCTTCTCCTTTGTTCAATGATCATTTCAGAGTTTGAGCCAATTGCTGCATCATTTCTGCTCTAATTCAGGAAATTCACAATGTTCACATAATCCGAGATTGACAGGATGTAGGGCTCCTCTGTGCAATCCTAACAGGTCTCTATTTTTTTTTTTTTCAAGCAGACCATTTTCTGATTAAAAACTTTTGAATTTGTAGTTAAATACTCAGGAAGTATCTTCAGAAAAAGACTCTGTAATGCATCCGGTGCCATTACTGTGGCAGCTGATCAGCTCATTGTCAGCAGAGCTCCTTGGGGCTCAGTTAGAAGCCTTTTTTTATTTTCTATACAAATGCTCAAGGTCTATGTCTGCACACAGTTAATTTGCATTTTTATGGGGATGAACCCATTTTGTATGCCAGGGAGTCATCTGTGGATTTTGCACAGGATACTTTTTTTAAATGCATTTAACATAATGAAGGATAGATTGCTGGATATTAAAGTATAGCGGTTAGTACAAAATATTTGAAAATGTGTTTCATCCAGTCGTATTAAACTGAGAAATATTATATCTTTCTCCTTGAAAAATGAAATCTATGCAATTCAAACAGAATATATATGTATGTAAGTGTGTATGCATAAGTGTGTAGGACACACATCCTTGATTAGTTCTTTTATGAAAGAGTGGCTATAAAATTCAATAAAAA
The DNA here is from genome assembly GCA_004363575.1 of Solenodon paradoxus. Taxonomy (NCBI): domain Eukaryota; kingdom Metazoa; phylum Chordata; class Mammalia; order Eulipotyphla; family Solenodontidae; genus Solenodon; species Solenodon paradoxus. The sequence continues at coordinate 1,941,251 of RJWH01000027.1, forward strand.
ATAATAAAGTTATATAGAGTATGAAAAAAGAAATACTAAAGTTACCAGAATTCTGCAACTGCTGTAGAAGCCGCATAATTGAAGGTATTTAAAATTAACCAGAAAACATCATAAACAGACTGACAGGAAATTAGTGTGAATTCTCTTTCAAAAGGATAGAGGGAAAGAAATGGGCAGTGTAATGGTGGCTGCTAATAGGTTAGAATTTTATTTTTGGTATCATTATTTTTGATAGCATTACAGTATTATAAGGAATACTTCATTCATTTAATAAATATATATAAGTCCTCTGCCATATATAGCTCTGTCAGAACTTTATGAGAATACATAGAGAGTAAGAGTCCCTATTCTAAGCTTAAGAAAATTAGAAAATAATCATGAATAACTGAAAATACTTTTTTTTAGCTGGTGTTTCCTGTTATATAGTTCAATATTCCCAAAGAAGAAACTCTCTAAGCACTCACTCAGTACTCGAAATGTCTTTGGATCAAAAACATGGGCATCACCTAGAAGGTTGTTAGAAGTGCGGCATCTCAGTTTGTCCCCTCCCCATACCTACTGAATCAAAATCTACCTGTCAACAAGAATACCAGGTGATTTGTATGCACAGTGAAATCTAAGAAACACTGGTCTAAGAAACATTTTTAATTGTGCCAAAGGTTTATTTCAAAATCATTGATTTGCAGATTATAAATTATAACCCTTTAAAAATCCACTGATTATGTTCTTTGTTCAAAACTTTTCAGTAGTTTCCCAAATTCTCACTGTGGCCTTCAGAGCATCTGACAATCCGCACAATCTAATCCTTCCTTCTCTTTTCTTCTGACAGAGGACACCCATGTACACATACACATACATACCCCACCCCCTTCAGAGTCTGATACCACCATGCCCAAACACTCCTTGCTTTCATTTTGATTTCATATCTTTGTTCTTCTAAACCCCTCAGTCCCCAACAGCGCTTCTGAATTTTGGCTGCCCACTAGAAACCCTTGGAAAGTATTTAAAATTCCCGATGCTCAGGCTTCATTCCAGGCAAAGTGAATTAAAATTTCTCTAGACCACACATCAGTTTTTTACAGCTCCCCAGGGTGATTCTGATATGCAACCAAGGTTGTGAGCCACTGCCTAGAAAATATTCCCTCGTCCCCATTCATGTTCTAAAATCGTACCCATTCTTCAACGCACAGGTCAAATGATGCATGTACAACCCCCAGATCATCTGCTTATGGTATTCTCTTCCTTCTAACTGATAAACAACTTTATTCAATATTTTCTCTTTACAAATATGTGTTTCCCTCTCTGATTCCCTTATCATACAACATCGAGGTATGTCATAGTATTTAGGTATTGTTCATTTACATCATAGAATTTAAGCTATGGGATATCAAAATAGTAAACATCACTCAAGGACTTTTCTTCTTCATCTGGGGAAGGGGTTAATGTTTTTTACTATGCACAGGATATTTGTATCATGTTAGGCAGAATTATAATCTTGTTATTGTCTGTATTGTCTGTCTGTATTTGAAGGTTAAATGCAGTTTAAGGAGGTCAAATTGACAGGGAACAGACTTGTAATGGTTCATTTTATGTGTCAACTTAACTGGACCACAAGTATCCAGACATGTGTTTACACATTATTCTGGATATACCTGTGAGGGTATTTGTAGGTGAAATTTACATTTGAATTAATATAGTGTCCTCCAAAATATAAATGGCTCTCATCCAGTCTGCTGAAGTCCTCAATACAAGAGAACTGTATAGACAAGTTGCCGTCTCTGACTAATCATCTTCAAGCTGGGCATTGATCTTCTCCTGCCTTCAGATCCTGAACTAAAACTCATACCATCAACTATTCTTCTCAGATCTCCAGACTCAGTCCTTGGTTCTTGGTTCTCCTGGGTCTCCAAATGCCAAATATAAATCTTGGGACTTCTCAGCAGCTATGATCACACTAGCTAATTTTATGATAAATCTCTTTATAAATAAATGTATCTCCTATTAGTTATGCTTATCTGGAGAACCCAGATTAATATAGAAGGTATTTTTTAATAAGTAGAATGAAATAGAATGAATGACTCCTTACTCTTACTGAGTTAGCACAGGCTCTGATTGTCGGTCACCTGAATAGTTGTATAACTTTTCTTGACTCGAACAAACATGCATAATCCATCATATATGCCTGAAGAAGTGATCTTTCTAAACACCAAATGTGACCACTATGACTACAATTTTTCTCCAACTTAAAATCAAGTATTTCTCATCATATGTCCCCACAGAATAAAGTTGTTTCTTAAGCATATTTCATAAAACCCTAAGGATCTAACCTCCACCATGTAATCATCATCTTCCTTAGTATTTTCTTTAGCACTTTGCATTTCAGCACCAATAAAATGTTTTTCTAGCAGTTTCTCTAACATTCAAGTGGCTTGCTCAGTTCTGCCCTTACATATGATAAGTCTCACTGCTTAGGATAACTTCCTGCCCCTTGTTGACCTGGAAAACTCTTTTTTATCTTTCAAAGCAAAGTTCAGTGTCAACTCCTCTGGAAGCCTTTGTTTACTTCCAAAAGAGGGTTAGCTACTATCTTCTCGCTATTGACCCTGTAGATCTAATTTACAAATATAGTCTCTTTAATTCTACCTTTTTTATGCTTTTGTTGGTTTTGTAAATTAGAATCCTTTGGGCTACAAAAACCAGAATGCCTGATTAAAAGTAGTTTAAAAAAAGATATTTAATTATATCCCAGATTAAGAAGTTCAGACACTCTAGGCTATGTGTAGCAGATCAACAATACCATAATGGATCTAGACTCTTTCCTCTCTGCCATCCTCAATCTGTACATGATGTATCTCCTTAAAATTGCAAAGTGACCTCTATGGCTCCAAGCATCCGAAGCAAGAAGGTAGAGTGTAGGCAAAGGGACTTGCTTTTTATGGGAATATGTACTGAACGTTGGCCTCTCCACTCCCCAGTCCGTGTTATAATCATACCCCTAACATAATAGTATTAGGAGATGGGGCCCTTGGAAGGTAATTAAAGTTAGATGAGATCATGGACATAGAGCCCTCATGAATGAAAGTAACAGCCTGATAAAAGGCTCAAGAAAGCTTGATTTTCCTTTCTGCTCTCTATCATGAGGATTACCAAAAAAAGTTGATAGTCTACAATTTAGAAGAGTCCTTCATCAGAATGAATTCACGCTAGCACCCTGATCTCTATCTTCCAGACTCCAGGACTACGAGAAAAATATATATTGTTTATAAGCTTTTCAGTCCCTGGTATTTTGTTCTGTTCACTTGGATGGACTAAAACAACAGGAAATATACTAGCTTCAGGATACCACCATAAACTTTGCTTTGTCTTACTGCTCAAAACTGGGTCCCATGGCCAACCTTAATAAATCCCCAGTAAAGTGGAGTAAAGTCACCATTACTACTTAGACCAACCACAACGGAATCTAGGTAACTGCTACATGAACAAAATTGGGATTGTGTAGAATGAAAAAGAAAGGGGAATGACTATAGGTTAAGTAATCAAGAGTGGCATTACATCAGTCTAAGTCTTTCTTTCCATTGAAACGTGGGTGGTTTGAACATCATTCATCTTGTAGCTAAAGTCCACAGAACAATACCTACCTCTGAATGTATAAAATTGAACTCTGAATCTCATCTAAGAAAAAACTCTAATCAAAATCATTACATAAGGAGCCCAAGAAAAGGTCCTTAATTTCACTTTGCCAGTTTTCCCATTTGTAAAAATACCACCACCCCATTCCCTAAAATTCTTACAAAAACATTAAGTATAAATCCACTAGTTCTTATGATAGATTTAAAAAAAAAAAAAAAAAAAAAACCAGACCATACAAATATATGACAAAGAATCTAAACCATTATTTTCCAGCAACATTTCATAGAGAAGGACACTGTGAATTGATGAGGTTAAGTACTCCAAGGACACAGAGGGATTGGTAGGACAGACTCACTTTATTTATGAATCAAGAAACAATTTTTTTAAGAAAAACTTCAGGCAGGAATGAAGGTGGGATGAAACAGGCAGGAAGAGAAAGGAGAAGAAGAGTTTTATTCACTTTATTTGGTTGTTCATCTTAGTTTTCCCATCAGTCCTGGGACATGACCTGGGGACCTTGGGATGTATGTGGACGATACCTAACCTCCACTCCATCAGGGAGCATTGGATTATTTAAAATGTAACATAACAGAACTATTTAGAAGGTAAATATTCCAATATTGAGGTATTTGATAATAACACCCAAAAATATCCATTTTAACTATATTTTGAATGTAAATAGTATTATACTCAGAAATTATAAAACTAGGGTTAGTAGTTTTCTTGGCAATCACTGAATCAAATTTATTCATTTCACACATGTGGAAACTGAGGTCTAGATATGAAAAAGTATTTACCTAAAGTCACATAGCCTCTCCAGGGCAAGATTTAACCAGAATGCAGTTCTCAGCCCAATATACACTCTACGCGGTCTCTCTGAATAAAGCACAAATCAGGCCAGTCTTAAAGGAGGAATGAGAATACAAAGACTCGGGGGTTTGTGTAAACTTTTCTACTAATGAGTACTTAGCACTGATTAATTATATTTTTTGTTCTTCCAGCAAATATTTTTGAGAACCCTCCATCCACAAAGGAAATAATACATGCCATGATTAAAAACATGAGCTATGGGAACTTATTTAATTCAGAGTCTGACTCTGTCACTTACTAAGTGACCTTGGGAAATGGACCAAATTTCCTATCATTCTAACTACTCATCTGTACCATAGAGATCAGCACAACTCCTGACTCACAGGGTAATAATGAGAATTAAATGAGTAAATGCACACAAAGGGCTTCATAAGGTGCCTGGCATATCGTAACATTCAGCAAATGTTAGCTCTTTGCTCTTACTCTGTGCTAAGGACAATGCTAGGCACCAGAAACATACATTAAAGAGAAATACAAGGGCAGAGAAGCCAGTACAAAGAAACTGCCCTAGAGATTGCTAGGCATCATGTCATAGGAATGTATAGGATGCTGTGACAACCCTAAACCTAGTCTTGGTAAACTCTAGTATATCATATCACACACTAGTTAATTTGGTGAGATATTAGAAAAGCATCTCATTAAACTTTTGAATTTTCAGTTGATTCTGAAGGGTTGACCAAGGAAGTCTGTCCAAGGGAGTTTTCATTTGAGCTGTGTTCAAGTTAAATAAATAAACAAAAAAGGAAGAGAATTCCAAGCAGAGGAGAGAAAGACATCACCAAGGACAGGAAATATTTGACTAAGGATGGATTTCAGCGCTCTTGGGAGTGGGCAGTAGGGGCAGAGTGATCAGAGAAACTGCTGGAGAAGCAAACCAGGCTCAGATAAAAGAAGACTGTGCCAATATGTGGGTGAAAAGATCTTGAGCAAGAAAGTGAGTTGATCATACCATGGTTTAAGTTTATTGGCCTCACTCTCTACTTCTCTAAAATGACTGAGTCAACAAGATATTTTGGATATTAGATATTGGAGAGATTTGACCTTTCTAGTTACAAAATTTCCTTTACTCTATAACAACTCTCTGTAAATCTCCATACATAGAAACTTCAAATTTCTTTGGAGATAATAGACATAGAATGGTTGTTGATGGTACCCAGTGTCAATGACAATCCATCACTGGGAAAGCTTAATTAATTTTTTAAAAGCTTTTTAATATGCAACAACCAAATCAAAAATTTCTGTCCTAATTGTAAAGCATAACCTGAACAATCACAATGGTGTTACATATGAGCAACAGCTATAGCAATGTGCTTTCAAAATTGAAATGGTTCCAACAAAGCTTATACAAAACAGGAATGAGTGATAGGATGCTACAGAATTAATAAAATATTGTTTTGCAGCACTATTGCAAACTAGGATCACCTTTTGAGGGTATGAAAGTCCAGGACTAATTGCTAGTAGATCTTACACTAAACTATTTCTCCAGTTGCATGGCTGATGGCCCATTCTTTAGTGTTTGGTAGTTACAAACCACTGAAAGTAAGTATTGTCTGAATATAAAATAAACCCATTATGGGGGGAGTGTTGTCAATAACTACCATTACCACTATAGTGAACTGGCGGTTACTAAAATCTTTGAGGGTTTTTAAAAAATCTTTTTAAAATATGTTGGGGGCAGAAAATAGAGCAAGGTCAAAGTGGGAGCTGGCAGAGCATTAAGGACACCCGGCCTGGGTCACTGTATGAAAACACTGGGGAGTGTGTCTGTAACTGTTCACCTGCCAAAATAAGGTAGATACAGTTATGGAGTTAGAGAGCAAAGGGCTACATAAGCATATTCAATGTAACTATAAACTTACTTGCTTACTCTGCTTTAAGCAATGTTGTATATGAACTCAATAAATAGGTGGACAGCAGGTTGGTCAGGGCCCTCAGTTTGAGAAAGACTGTGGGTCCCCTGACCCCAGTTTTCTATCATTTCACTCTCTCTTGAGTTTCTCAGTCTCCTGTGGTGCCCCCTTCCTCTGCCCTGTTTCCAGGAGCAATCCTGGCAAAAATATATGTTCTGACACATTGATAGAAGCAACTTTTCTAATTCATTTCAGCCCCAGTTGAACAACATCCAACTTACCTATTTCTCTTAATACAGGTTAATTTCAATTATATATTAGGTCGTAAGTTTTCACAGTTAAAAGCACATTTAAATTGAGAGCAGCTCTGTTTTCTAAACTGTTTCCTTAATTAACATTTTGCTGATAATGACTATTGTATCTAGCACACAAAATTATACACTGTAAATTTAATTTGGTAGAATATTTTAAAAGGTAACCCCAGACATATTCCTAAGTAAGAAGCCAATAAGAGGTTGGAATTACTAGTCCTAGAAAAAACTGTAGGGAAAAAAATGAGTTAAATTTTAATGTAAAGGCAAAGATAGGGACTAATAGGTTTCCAACACTACGAGCATTTCTCTTGGTAAATAATATATGCCTATTATGTTCCCTTCGGAAAGCTAAAATGGAAGATTATTGAGGATGGTAAAAATAGTTTGTCTTCATATCTACTTCCCAACTCTACTAGAGTGCAGAGACTCGAAAAATGAACGCCAAATTGTTAACAATACGATGATTCAACCAATCATTTGTGTTTCAAAATGTCTTTTCTTAGAAATGGAAACATTTTATGGAACCATTGTCATATTTTTTAAAAACTGCTTACCTCCTTCTGCATGGAGCTCCTGATGTATATTAGATTTATCACTCACCACAATAAAACCATATAATTTCAGGTCAGAAGCTCCATATCTACTTTATGTTATGTATATCTCAGTGCGTGGTTTGTTTTTTTTTTTAACGAGGTAATATTGCTCTGAATGTCAGGGGCCACGTTTTTACATACATTTTTAAAACTCTCCCCCATAGTACCTTACAATGTGACTGAAACATAATAGACAAGGAAATACAGGGCAAATTAATGAAAACAACTCAAATATTCTCATTCTTTCTTCTTCTACCCACCCATCAAATTAATTATTTTATGCATAAGGAGATTAAAGTTTTGAAACCCTAACTGACTATGTCAGAGAGATATACTCAGTTTCTGGCAGAGTTTCCAAACTATGCTCTGTGCAGCCTTCCTTGTGAAGAGTAAATTATTCAAAACAAAAAAAAAAAAAAAAAAACACCCAGAGAAAGCTTATTGATACTGAAAATTGTCAGTATTATACTACAAGGGAAAAGTCAAGCCATTACAAAGTAGCAACAACATTGTTACTCGGTCAAGGCACAGAAATAAACATATTAACCCTTAATACCTTTCTTCAGTTTTCATTTCTTAAGGAATTAACACATACTGATGGCTTATAATAAGCTCTGACCTGTGTTGTTAAATAAGTGCTATGTATAGATTATTTCTTTCACTTTTCAAATCAATATTCCAAAATGTCCACATTATTCACATTTTGTATGGATCAAAAGTAAAGACTCAAAATGGTGGAATACCTTATGATCACACAGAGAAGACGTGGTGGTTCCAGGATTTAAATAAGCTGGCATCCTTCTACTCCAAGGACATTTTCCTCTTTTCATTATAGATTTTTTCCTTCTTGTCAATAAAAATTAATGAACATATTTAAAGTAGCTTCCAATGACATTTGAAATTTGCTAAATATGAAACTCTTTATAACTGAGAAGCTATAGTACACTTCTCCCACAAGTGCATCTCCTTCCATGGCTTTCTTTGCATTAGAGAGGGAACATCAGGAATTGCATTCCAGGAATCCCATTCCTCACTTGCTTCTGGGTTAGAGCTGCCATTATGGAACCCTTGTGTGAGAACTAGAAGGTAGATGATGGAGAGAAGTCATTTTCCCCTACAGTCAGCTATAGTCACGCAATGTGAGGTCCATCGCAGCTTCCAAGCTGTGAAAGGCAGCTGAGATGGTGGGCAACTGTCCCTGGAGACTACCTATTTCAGTGGCTAAAGGCTGACTCCTGCTTGCTAGAGTCCTTGAGATTTGCAGAAGCATCCAGGACCCCTGAAAAAAAAAACTCGTTTTGACACTACATCATGTTGGTGGCTTCCTGGACCTTTTTCTCTTTAGCTTTCCAACTTCCTACAAACCTGAAATTCCCTGGATTAAAGCCTCCATACTTAGAATATATGAATGGTCTCTATTTCACTGGCTGAACCCTGGCTAATACAAACACCTAAGTTGATTTAAAATAAAATTTAAATAAAATAAAGCATAATAAATGTACAGCTTGTTGATCAAAACACTTCTCTTCATCACCTCCACAAAAAAAAATCATTGAAAAATTTTAAGACTTTTTAGAAACTCCAAATGCTCTTTGTGAATCCTAATATGAGTTGGCAAATGAAGCTGTAGACTCTTTTTTAGATATTTTTAGATTAAGACAACCATCTGTTTTAATAGCTCAGGGTATTTTTCCCTCAAAATGGGGTCAGTAAAATAAAAATTTATTAAGATATCTTCTAATATTTCCATTTTATAATTTCCTCTGATTAGTAACATAAAAAGAATAATGCCACAGAACACAGGAACTTGTATATGTATATATACATATATTTTTTTTTTTTAATTGCTAAGAATGTACCCCAGGGAAGACATCTGTTATGCCAATATAAAACATTTTAAATGAACACAATCTGGCTGTTTTAATTCCAAAATTAAAACTGCCAAATTTGTAATTTGATGGTGAACTGCTTCTGAATTCTTAATTATTCTTATTTTCTTCCAAGGCCACTAGATGGTGGGTCTGTTTTGGAAACCCTCATAGTCCTGGAAATTTTCTCCATCTTTATTACAGCATTATTGGAGCATATACTGTGAAGAAAAAATCTATTTCTAAAAGAAATAAAGACACAGTAAAAAGAGCTGAGGAAAAAAGCTAGGGAGAACAAGTTATTTGGAAACTTCTATTGCTTTCATTGACGTATGCCTTCAGGATTCTGGCCTAATTTATATCCTCTCCCCACTGTCCACTAAACACTCCTGGATGTACAAAACTAAAAATTCACATGGAGTAGCTGTTCTAGCAAAGTACGAAATGAGGTTTCTCTCATAGGTAGCATTTGATAAGTTACTATATGCTGGAGAAGGGAGATAAAACAAAAAGCTCCTGTGACTTTTAGGATTTGAATGATTAACGGCGCCATTAATCTAGAGAGAAAACAAAGGAAAAGAAGCTGGGGAGAGGAAAATACTGAGCTAAATACATGATATGGTGCATCGAAGAGGCCAGTGGGACCCGTTCAGGAGTTGGCAAACGGTGATGTCAGAGAAAGGTAAGTAAAAGACAAAACAGGAAAGAAATGTGTGACCTACTAAGGAGTTTAAATTTTATTCTTTGGATACCAGGGAGCCACTCAAGGTTTTTAAGGATAGCAACCTGATCAACTTGAATTTTAGGAAGTTCATGCCACTAAGGAAAATATAGCGGAGAGAAAGGAAAGAAGAGGCTTACTAATCTTCACTGCTCCTTCACAGACTTCATCATTGATATTTTTTCTTTTGGTCAACCCTTCTATGGTAAAGCGATGCAGGGCTCTGGTCTCAGAGCTCTTGCCTTGCACATGACTTTCACTCTTCTTCAGCTTCTGTGTGACTGAGATTGTAATAGTTAATGAGAAAAATAACTGAAGCAGTTTCGGAAGAGTAGGAGGTGATTTAATGCTTGTTTCTGTCAGGTGACTTAGGTGCGTATCACTCAGGGACCCGTAGAAAACAGATGGCACACTGAAGAAATTTCAAAAGAAGGAGCTATTTACCGAAGTGTGGGCCTGGGGGCCAACAAGAGAGTGGTGAGACAACCAAGGACTGGCAAATGTGAGGGATAAAATATGGCGTTATAAGAAACTGGAGCCATCTAGCAAAAATTAAGTCCACAAAGGGTATAGCAACCACCAAAATGGCTGCTCAGCAGGGAAGGAGAAAGGCAATCTGTGCCGTGACCTTGCTTCTTCTGTCCTCTGATCTCTAACCAGTATCTCTGACCAAATGGTTTGGGATCTGAGGGGATACAAGGCATAGCAGTCAGTTTTCCAGGTAACAGGACAGGGCAGTAACGAGTGTAGAATAGATCTAGTGGGACAAATGGAAATTAACCAGCACAAGTCCATTCATGATCGTATATGAGAATCTTTATCAACAGAAGTGACACTGGTCGAGACACAACTTTTCCCCACATTTTTATGTTTTGTACCAGTCAGCATTAGCAGTTAAACATAGAGAATGTTCAAACACGGTGAAGAAAGAATTTAATCAATAAAAGGGAAAGTATCTGAATCATGTAATGTGTCTATATGACATGACATCTATGCTTAAGTGTCGACACAAAGAAAGGAATCCATCATAAATAATTAAAGAAACAAAATAATTTTAAAGGAAGTGTAGGTAACAGTAAAATAGCCTCTGTACCTGTGTAGCTTTAACTTGCTTAATTTCAGTTATCTGAGCAACCCCAAGGTCCACGATGAGATGCTTTGAAATCTTCGTAAAGCACTAACTTGCATCCTCAGCTGGTATGGAAAGCATATATCTTAGCAGGAAGCATCCACCTCTCTAAGTGACTTCATTTTCTTCTACTTATTGTCAAGGACACAATAACTCTCATTAATAATCTGAATCAGCAAAATTCTTTAGCTGCAGTCTATTACACGTTATGATGACATTATAGGCCAGAATGATCTTCAAGAATCTAGGGTGCATGATGTTCTTGGGACATATTTTACCCAGTGTCAACGGCTACTATGCCAGAGGGTTAACAAGTAAAATGAACACTGAAATATTTCCATTCTATTTCACAATTAGAAATCATTGGAGACTTGGATACAGTAATTTCCTGAAATATTAGACTGGTTATCAATGGAAGCTGCATTTGGGAGATGAGGAGCAGAAACCAGATTTTGATAGTTAGGAAGTAGAGGGGAGGTGACAAAGTCAGGCAGGGGATGTAACATAATCCTTTTGAGCCATTAATATATGAAGAAGAATAATCTGGTTGTCACTTCTGAATACAAAAGACTTCATCAGAGTCTGATTAATGGGGAATGAAAATGTGTAGGACAGAAGCACTTTACTAGAGACATCGCCCCATAAATCTGGAAGGTCTGAAAAATCATGGAATTGGAAACTTAAGGTGTAACATGGGGGTAAAGACATGAGGGGCCAAAAGTACATGAACTAAGATGTCATCCCCAAGAAAGTATGAACCCAATCTGTTTTGCTACCCACTAAATCATCACAGCCTATCTCAATACCTGTAGAAGAAAGGCTTTCTTCTTTATTAAATGTGGGGAAAAGAAGTAGAGTAAATCCAAAGTAGAGTCCTGCTTATTCCATGAAGCATCTCAGACTTGAAGTTGAATTGGTCCATGGTAGAGACAGAGCTGATGCCCAGGTGGTTATACTGAGTCAGATTTGGTCATCTCTGTGACCCAGTCACTTTGAATTAAAGCAACAGAAAGAGTTGGCATAACTGGGATCCTCCAAATGTGTTCATTTTCCCCATACCACTGTTAATATTTGCAGTAGGTCATGGGAAAACACTAAAGTAGTAAGGAGGAAACCTGGGTCTTAGTTTTTTTACAAACTGGTTATATGGTCTTAGACAATTCACTCACTACAGATTTATTGAGTATGCAAGTCAGGTACCAAACAAAGATCCAGGTGTGGGACAATCAATAAAAGAGTCACCACAGAAATGAGGAGACCAATGAATAAACAACCATCCACTACAGCACAGTCCTGAGTTTTGAATGTAGTGAGCATAGCATATTCTTTCAAATGAGAAGCAAGAATACCCCATGGTGTCAGGGGAGGCTTCACAGAGGCGATGATGACTAATCTGAGATGTTAAAGACATGTTAGATCCAGGTACTCCCTTCATTCTGAACCATGTTTTCTATAAGAACATAATAAGGGGGGAGGGTTTGCCAAAGCATCCCTTTAATCCCTTGTAGTTGCTACCGTGTGTGAGGCAATATTTCTATGGAAAAAAACCTTGAAATATGGTCCATTAAAAAAGATAAATGTTGTGCTTAAATTGCAGGGGGAGGAATGAGAAAAAGAAATGGAAGTACTCAAAAATAGGATGGAGGGAGGGAGAGAGACAGACAGACAGACAGACAGAGATCACATTTTCTAGGACACAACAGATTTTTGTTTATTTTTTAACATAACACACCAAAAATAAATACAATTATACCAATTTCTGCCCAGAGTTTTCAACATTGTGCAGCCTTTATTTAATGATATATCAAAACACATTCTTTGCCAATCCTTCTGTTGCTTAGGAACAGGCAGTCAAGAGGCTAAGCTCAGAGACTCCAAAGTTGTCATTAAAAGGCTTTGTGCATTGCTATCAGTAAAATGCTAATTTTGTAAGGCTTATTGATACCCTCCTGTCTGCAAGTTCCAGGAAGGAGAACTCAGATCCTGTTAATTTGGCTAGTTTGCCTTTATTCAGTTCAGTGAGGCTTTCATAAGAATTAAATAAATAAAAGGCATCAGCCAGTGACTAGGAGCATTTTATTCTGAAAAGCTAGTTCTTGCTCAATACACTCCACATTCTTGTTGAACCAGGAGAGGGAAATTATTTATCTGCTGACTAGATTTACTTAGTTTTTGCAGTGCAAGTCAGTTATTTCTAACTGTATAATTGCTCCATATTCTTTTCAGTCACCACTGGGTTTCATTGTCCTTGACTCATGCTTGAAGAGAAAAAGGAAAGGAAATATCCCTTTGGTTGGCAGGTACACATTCAATAGGTGCTTCTCCATAGTTTCAAGAACATCAGCTGCCTGTAAGGGATTCCCCGGCTGTATTATTAGAACTCTAAGCTCCCAATCCACTACTGCCTGACTCACTTCCATAGAAACCAGCAACATTATCACCACTTAAAACTGCTCTTAACTTGACCTTGGATCAAAGGTGCTGTTGCTTCACGCTTCTAATTACTGCAGAACTGCAGTAGCAGCTACCACTGTGAGTCATCTCTTCCAGCCATCAACAAATCCACTGTGGTTGTTCCTCTCATTGCTGCAACCTGGCCCTGGGCTGGCAGCTTGGCTTCTCTCTGCTGTCTCCAAGCTGGCTGCTGAGAGAAAGCCCACTCTCCCACAGCGGGTTCCTTCTCTCATTCCCATGACCTGGAGGCAGGCACCCACTGCTTCTTCCTTCTACTCTCAAAGCAGAAAGTTTGTGGAGACAAGACTCCCTCCCTTCACCTGGAGGGAGGAGGTCCCCTTCCATTGTGCTTGGAAACCCAACATTTCTCTTCCTCACCTTGATAGTGAGAGTTCTGCTCATGGTCCCAAGCAGCCTGATGCTTGATCCACATGAAGCCCTTTACTGCAGTAGCTGTGAAAAAGTTGCTCACCAAATCTCTGCTTCCATGGAATGTAACTGGCCTTGAGCCCCAGCTGCAACATGCAAAAGCTATCACTGTGTCTACAGCAGGGCCACGCCCTCTGGGTGCTCCCAGTGGCTGACAGAGGTGACAAGAATACTAAGGCAGACCTTTTCCCAGGAAACACAGGCAACTTTCATTCCAGGATTCTCCCAAAGACATTTCTTGTAACTGTCTTAGATGCTTCCACCCAACTTTCCTTCCCATAGTTCATCATATTGCATAGCTTCCCTGCCTGTTTCTCACCATTTTCTCTCACAGATGGTTCCTCTAGTAAAAGACTGCAGCCTGCATTGTAGTCTGTTTCTTAGAGCAGCTAAACTAACACACAATTGTAGAGCTTTCCCATCCCCCACCTCCTGGTTCTGCAGATGTATAGCCTCCTATTTGGGCTTTTTCATGTTAGTATTTGGGAAATCTTTGCCTCATTATACATGCATGCTTTCTACTGAGAAGTAATTGGTTATTGGCAAGATATCTCCTAGACTCCAATTAAGAGACCAATGTGTTTTTCAGGGCTGTAACCACACTCACTATGCCTGCCTGTCCCAGTGAGCACTCAGTTCCCCCAAAGGCGTGTTCCAAGCCCTGCAGAGCATGATGATCCCTGTGAATAAAGCCAGCTATAGCCCAAGCAAGTTTTATGAGTTTGGTATTGAATGCTGTGGATCTCAGGGGACATTCTTGTCCTAAGCTAGTCCCCTGACCCTTCCTCCCCTCCTCTAAATACTAAGTGCTAGATCTCCTCTCAAGCTCATCCATGCTTAAGAGAGTGCTCAAAGAGATCATAGATCAAATAAACTCTTTGAGTTCTGCCCTAGAAGGTACTGATACCCTGAAATCAATCCAATTTTGAAAGGTACTTGAAGCTCAACATGTTCTAGAAAAAAACTAGATCTTAAATGCATACTAATAATTAGCCACTGGCTAAGCTTGCTTATAGGGTTAAAAATAGTGAAGGTGGGAAATACAGAAGGTATAGGAGTCTTTTAGCCATTCCTTCTATCAATTTTGGGGTTCCATACAGCAAGTGGGGGGGGGGGGGCGGGTATGTACTATGGCACGGAATCTCAGAGTCAAAAGATTTGTAATGTGGAGGTCCGTGCCTCTGAATTGGATGCCATTTTGTTACCAGCATAGGGAACATGTACAGCTTTTAAATTGTTTCTTGAGGCCTTGATTTTACGCCTTAGGACAACTCACTGGTTCTTTACCTGGTCCATGTAGAGGGGTCCAAAAAAAAGATTACAAAAAAATGGCAGGCAAACTTTATTTCCCTTCTCTCACAAATAAGGAAAACAAGTGAGCGTGGACAAATTCGTGTAAAACAAATTGTAATAGCTGAAGACTAGAAGACATCTAGGAGAGAATGTACAGAATGTACAGTGCTCCAAATCTGGAAGAAAATGGAGCTGTAAGAGGACATCAAAAATAGTAAGAAAATATCTTTTACTCTAACAGTTTCTGTGTCCACTCCAGAATGAATTCATAAAGCATCAGGTTTGCAGTGAAGAAAGAAAGCCCTTATTTGAGGAGCCAAGGTCAAGTACCTTCATGGAGAAGAGAGGGTTTAACCTTTGGACAGGAGCTGTACAGATGTGGCCTTAATGTCTGCACTGCATTAGAACTTCAATGTAAATCTGACGACCTCATCTCCCCACAGCCTATGATTAATTCTATTTATAAAATATAGCTCATCAGTGCAAAGTTAATCCTTTCCATACCAAGCAGGTGGTACATAGTGATAGGTGACTCTGTCAAAGGGTATGAAACTAAGTCAGGCTGGTGTTCTTCATAAGGGATTAGAAGACTGGGCTTTTACATTAAAGAAGAGATTTAAAAACAATTAGACTGACAAACTTGTAACACCCATTTGTGATAACCTTAAAATTAATGCAAATTTTAACTGTCTTCAAAAAAAGGAAATTTCCTCAGGTATCATTTGACTAGAATTTCTTTTGTATTTACATCAAGTACTTCCTAATAGTATCACCAAATATACACATACATACACACCTGTTTTGTAACTTCTATGCCATTAAAATATACCTACCAAAAGGTAAATGCAATTAATAGATCTGTCCGCGCAGCTTCTCAATTACAAAAATGACTTCTCGAACCAGATATCTGATTTTAACTTCCAGTTCTGCCACTTAACAGCTATGTGATCTTGGACAAATTACGGTTTCCTTATCTTTAAAAAGGAGTTAAAACAATAGCTGACTATTGTGAACATTAAATTTATTAATACGTGAAGCACTCACATCAATGCCTGGAACTTGGTCTATGTGTGACAGTTTTAGCCTGATCCCACCATACGTTTAAGAGAATGACTTTTACCACAGGATCCAACTGAGGCAAGAAGGAAGATCTATTGTTTCTCTATGTCAGCTAGTTAAAAAAGTACACTAGAGGTATCCCAAAGTTTTAGAGAAATAAAAATGTAAATTAGAGAAGAGGTGTTCCAAAGTGGTATAGAAAGAAAGAAGGCCCGACCCCTCCCCGCAACACACACACACATGCACACGCACATGCACACTCACGCAAAGCAGCAACTCCATCACACAGGTAAACTGCCATTCAGCTTGGGGCGAAAAATGTCAAATTCTCAGCGTGTACACATTTAAGAGAAAGAAGTAAGTTTAAACATTTTCTGCTCTTCAGCACTATTCTGTTTGACTAGTTTCCCCAATTTTCTTTCATAGTTAGGTCTCAGTATGGTTAATATTAGGTCTCTGTAGCATTAGGCCTCTGCAACATTAATACTCTTTAACTAAATGATTCTCATGAGTACCTTATGAACTGAATGCTGATTTGAGGACTCTAATTTCCCAGTGTGCAAATGAGGTCATAATAGAAACAGCTGAAATTTCACTGGCTTCTGATGCCTTTTATTTTCAATATCCCCAACTCTTACCCCATCCCACCACGAAGTATGCTAGGAGTCTGCAGGACTGAGTCACAAGTGCTCATGATAAATCTATCCCTTCTGAGAATGGGACTTACCTACAAATTTCCTCCAGATGCCAGCACGATCTCCCCTAGTGCTCTGCCTATGCTCTGGGGTTACACCTCAGTACAGATTTCCCAAATGGATCTTTAGTGGAGTTCTGATGTTTTTAAAAGCTTCTTTTTAAGGATTAATATATTCCTTTTAGTTTGATTCACAGTGCTCATACTCTGACAAGATTCAGACATGAGTCTACAGTGGGGAGAGAAGGTGTCATGACAGGCAAATCCAAAAACTCCAAAGACAGGTATGATTCTGAACTCAAAACTGCCTCTTTTCTGCGATGACTGAGATTTTCAAATTGGGTCTCTAAAATGAATTTCCTAGAGACATTTCAATTCTTATGCTAAAGACTGACATGTTGAGTCTAGTTGTGTATCGACTAAATCTATTAAATCTGACCTAAACCGAAATCTTGAAACTGCAAGAGAGAATAATCAGCGATCCACATACTGGGCCATAATACAATTAGTATTTTTTCCATTGAAGAAAATTAGAGTGAATTATAGTCTAAATTGGAGTTCTCCAGAGTAGAATACATAAGAGAGACAGACAGACAGAAAGAGGCAAAGAATTCCTATGAGAAATTGGCTCGT